>CAOKRL010000129.1:15000-17559 GCA_948470475.1 Galaxea fascicularis | reverse complement strand
AAAATGGCCGAAGCAAAGCTGGCGGAAAAAAAATGAGAAGAAACTGAACAGAAAAATACAAAGCTCTGCTGAGAAAGTAAATTTATTTCGGAACACGAAATTTCTCTTAAAAACATAGCAAAAAATTCTGCTTTTTGATGTTAGACGTTTGGGATTTGTTGTCAAACGAACAGCTCAACAAAACATAGCAAGTAACACAGTACAACAACGAAGTACATAAGCGCTATTTACATGAGGAAAATAATCCGCGGCTTAAATAAAACGCGAACTTACCATGTAAACAGTACATTTTAACCTGTCCACGTCTTAGACAACTTGCCACGGCTTATGTAAGCTGCGGCTTGTATAAGACGAGGGTGTTTAGCTCGGCTTAAATAAGCTGCGGCTTCCATAAGACGCAAAGCTACTTGTATAAATGGTATAGCGCCATGTCTGCGGCTTAAGCAGGGCACGAGCTCACACTGCCTAAGCGCAAGTTTTTCCCGCGCTCGTGCGACCGCCTCAGCAAGTCCGCGATTGCTATAGTTACCTACATACAAGCAAGACATTAGTGGCGAATAAGCCGTGAACCATTTAAGCGAGCATTTCATGTTTTATATGAGCCTCGTTTGCATAAATGGTCCAATTCACGTCTTAGTTAACCCGCGGCTTATGTAAGCTGTGGATTATTTTTCCCCTACAAAGAACCGTAAAGCTTTAATGAGAACTTATCATCATTTAATCACTGCTCGAATTTAGAAGTCAGTTTCACACTTGTGGACCTGTGTGTTAGGACCAAGTGCTTCTATTATCGAGGACCTTCATTTTACTTATCAAAGCAACAGACTTACAAGTTGATGTCGCAAATTCCTCTTGTAGCTTGTCGGTATGTTCTTGTTGAAGCCTAGAGGTATCCAGGGAACAGTCTATACACCGCCGACGTCTGTATTGGACAACCCTAGCATTCAAGACTCCCGTCCATCTACAAAGCGTTTTCTTAGTCACTGGGTTTCTAGTCAATTGTCACTGAAAAGCCCTCTTTAGGGAGATTTAATAAGTTTGTATTGTGTTGCACTAAGTAACGTCTGAGGGAGTAAACAAACAAACAATCAAACAAACGAACGAACAAACGAACAAAACTAAAAAAACAGAAATCAAACGGGTCAACAGCCTTTGTTGCATGTTTTTCTCCTTGCGTCATGTACTATAACTTGCCACGCACTACTCGCGCGTAATTAACCCTCTGAGTCCATCGTCAGCTGCTTTGCAAATCAGTTTTTCATACATTTTTATTTACCATCATGCCACTCAAATTTCAGAAACAATGCAAAATATATATTTCCTTTCACAGCACCAGTTTTATTATTAATGCCCAGTGGTTTAAATCATTGTTTCATTAGTGGCACCAAAAGTGGTGTTCCCAGTTCCTGACATTCTATACAATCGAGGGGACAGGTTATCGTGTTCAGCCACAGGAATTCCGCCCATTAACATAGCAATAATGAATGATTCAGCTACACTGGTAAATGCAACAAATACTGCAAGCATCCGAGTATATGAAGAGGGAAACTACACATGCCAAGCCAGCAGCAAGTACGGAAATGACAAGAGACATTTCATGGTGAATGATTTCAAAGGTGAGACCGGGAAGACCCATCTAATTCTTTACTTTATTCCATTTAAATTTATAGCGCCATTGGGTTAAAACATTTCTACATACCCTTAGTAATTTGCTCCATTCGTTAAATTTGAAGAGTGCGAGTAAATTTAATCTTTCGTGTGTGAAACCAGGTTTTAGTTTTGGTGTTATTGTTCCGTCATATTTTTTTTGTTTTAAATTTTTAAATTCTTCTTCCACCGTGAAATCTGTATTGATTGTTCTTTTCCTCTGCATTTTGTTTTATTATTTTTGGGATACTTGGGAATGAAATTTATCGTATCGGACAAGAAGATGCTCAGTTTGCGAGCATTCTGCTTAGCTTTTCGGAGATGTTTGTTAGTCTCTCTTTTCCGTGCATTGAGATGTAGTAGTGAGTGTCACTAAATGTTTTTGGACAGTTTTCGTTCTTTATTTATTAGCAATGTCTTCCCTTCAGGGGTATCTATCGGAATATCACTCAAGTGCGGGTTGTTTCAAACTCGGACAAGTAATCACCGTATACATCAGTGGTAGATAATAAACTGAAGAATTCTGAATATAGCCTTAACTTGCAAAATTTTATGATGCTAGCTGACGGCAAGTGTTGAAGCAAAAATTTGAGAATGTCTGCTCAAGTGACGTTTAGAGCCAGTGTGTTTCCAAGTACATCCAAACAGTCTGGAGTAAATACTTCAGGCGATAGTGGGATAGCAAAGTATGCGAGGCATTTTGAAACTTCTTTTGGTTCCTGAGAACATCCATTGTAAAGTCGCTTAATATATAAAGTTTTCACATGAATAACAAATATTTAGAAGCCACGAACAAAACAATTCCGATTTTGTAAAAGCCCTACACTTTGGCTTTGGTCAAATGTCGTTATTATTTAATATGTCTTAAATAACATCAATTCGTTCAAATGAATGAATTACGGGGTTATGAGA
>CAOKRL010000129.1:0-7500 GCA_948470475.1 Galaxea fascicularis | reverse complement strand
TCCCTAGTGTCGATATTTTTTGCAACTTGAAAAAGAAACGTATTTATAAGAGAGCCATTAGCCTTAACATTAACTCCTGTAAGTTGTTAAATATACCTGCTCCTAATCTTGCACCTGCACTTGCCGCCAAATTCGGTAAGTGCTAGTGCTAAACCAATCAAGTCAGGTTTCAGTCCTCTTCATGGTGTCTTAACGGCTTTTCTTAAGGTAACAAACAGCTAGTTTTGCGGCCAGGAGACTGTCAAGTGGTTCCAGTCGTTCTCAAGAAATTGAACTCAAAGATGTAAAGTTAAACTGTTAACACACATGGAAAGTGGGGTTTCTGGCTCAGACCCGCCCAAATAAATGTCATTTTCCAGTTTTGAATCTCTGAAAGAAAAACCATCTAAAAATAAACCTTTTTTCCATTTTAAACCCTCTGAGAAGAAACGTCTTGCGGTGCCCCCTCAAAGTTTCTTCTCAGACGGTTTAAAATGGAAAAAAGGTTTATTTTTAGATGGTTTTTTGAAGGTACCTTTCAAAGATTCAAAACTGAAAAATGAGATTTATTTGACGAGTCAGAGCCAGAACACCTCACTTTCCATGTGTGTGGGCCCTAAGCCCAGAAAATTTCCAGAAAGAAATGTACAGCTGGCAAGAAGGGCACACCTGCACCAGAAAGGCACCGCTATTAAAGAGAGGGGGCCGTTGGATAAATGGCGGCAGCAAGAATGCAGGAAGAAGTCCTCAACGAGTTTCACGGCCCAGGCGCTCCGGCGGCTCAAGCCGAGCCTGATATTGGAGAGCGTATTTTGGAGCCTCCACTTGAGTTCCGAGATCGTCCCGCCTTGCCGTTGGACGGGTTTTACGTCTCACAAACCGATTTTGGTGATCGGCTTCATGTTTGGAGAATAGACCCTGATCCCCAAAACGTGAATAGAGGAGACATCTTGGGCGTTACCCAACAAACAATGGAAAGAAAAGCTTTTGAGGTTCTTGACAAAGAAATAGAAGAGAATGGTAGTGTGAAAGCTAACTTTGGGCTGGAGGTTCATTTCAAACGTGAAAGGATGAATGGAAATGGGGAAATGGAAGGAGAAAAGCAAAGACACTATTTTAAAAGCAATGTGCTTGTTTACACAAAAGAAAACCTTGCCGACTGTTTCGACGAAAGATTTAACCAATTTGTTGACGAGATAAGAGTAGAAATAGAAAACTGCCAGAGCAAGGATCCGGATGGGAGGTCGAGAAAATTACAATCCGTGCCTATGTCAAGGTCGCCCGGTACCAACCTTTGAGAGGAGAGGTTTCGTCCCCCTTCCCAAAAAAACTTACCAACAAAAAGGCAATCATCAACGTGAAAAACAGAGACAACGAATGCTTGAAGTGGGCCCTGAGAGTGGCTTTGTTCCCGCTTAGAACAAATCAGAAAGACTAAGCAAATATCCAACAACTGATGGTATCAACTGGGAAGGCATTAGCTTTCCTACACTGCGGAAACAGATCGACAAGCTGGAAAAGCAAAACCACAACCATGCCATCAACGCTCACGGCTGAGAAAATGACAGTGTTATTGTCCGTAGGATCAGCGAGAAGGACAAAGGGATTCAAAGTATAATACAGGCAAGTACTGTGGGCAAAGCCATAAAAGCTGCTTTTACCAATGTCACAGAAAAATTATGTTTATTGGTCAGAGAGAGCAAAAAAAAGAAAAAGAACAAATTGACAAATGGATCGAGAAAAATCAAGAAGAATGCCTTTTCTGCGCAAAGCCTCTGTTTCGAGAAAACTTCAGGGACGCGGTGAAAGACCATTGCCACATTTCCGGAAACTTCCGTGGGTGCGCGCACGACGAGTGCAACAAAAAACTGCCGATAAGCCCGAAAACAATTAAGATACCCGTCGTGTTCCATAATTTGAAGGGCTACGATGCGCACCACTTTATGCAAGCAATTACGTAATCTGGAAGGGGGGAGGGGGGGGGGAGAGTTGAATTGCATCACCAACAAAATGGAAAATACATTTCATTCTCTTTGGGAAACGTGCGCTTCATAGACAGCAGTGCCTTTCTGCTTTCCAACCTTGTGAAAGCTACTCCAAAAGAGGCTCTCAAAATTACGAAAAGCTTGGCGAAGCGCTAGGAAAAAATAGAAACAAACGCGCTAGATCTCCTTTCCAAAAAAAGGAATTTACCTCTACGAGTACATGGACACGTGGGAAATTTTCGACGAAACAAGCCTTCCAGCCAAAGAAAGCTTTAACAGCGCTTTATCTGACGAGCACATTTCAGACAAAGATGACGCCAACGCATGCAAAGTTTGGGAAACGTTCGCACGCAAAACGCTGGGCGATTATCGCGACCTTTATGTGCAAACAGACGTCGCATTACTGGAAGACGTTTTTGAAAACTTTCGAAACATATGCGAAAAGCAGTACGGGTTGGACCCGGCCCATTACTACACCTCACCGGGCCTGTCATGGGACGTGCTTCTGAAAAAGATAGGCGTCGAGCTGGAGCTTCTGACAAATTTTGACATGCACCTATGCCAGGCGGCATTTCAGTAGTCAGAAAAAGGCACGCCAAGGCAAACAACCTCCTGGTGCCCGGTTACGACAAAACGAGCCCCACAAATACATAATGTACTACAATGCAGACAATCTTTACGGGTGGGCAATGAGCAAACCCCTACCCAAAGGAGGGTAGAAGTGCGAGCTACATTTGCCGTTTTTTCGAGTTTGGCTTCCAAACAAAGGCAAACATTATAATGCTCCTGGAACTTTTATTCACAGGAAACGGAAAGTGGCATAACCCAAAGCGAGAGTCCCGGCGCCCAAAAAAAACGAGCTCCCCCTTTTTCTGGTGCGCGCTCGGCTGGCAGAAATCGTAATACTTGGGCTCTCTCAGAGGCGCAATTTGTTTATCGGAGTGCGCGGCGTTGTAGAGCTTGAAGGCGTAGTCATTGTTGGCGAAGTTCTGCTTTGCCTGCGCTTTAATCTGCGCGTTCGTCTGGATCCAGTCCAGGAGCTGGGTGCGCTCGCGCGAGTATTTAGCGTAAGCCGTTTGATACGCCTCGAGAGCCTTGTCGTCGCTTTTTTTCATAAACCGCGGCCTCGTCGCCGCCGCCGGGCGCCTTTGCGAGATAATTGCTGCCGATGAAGGTCGCAGCATTCAACACAGCCCCGTCAACTGCAATGGTTGCCATGCCTGCTATTTCACGGCCATAATAAATCAGGCGTTCTCAGGCGAAATTTGTTGGTGCTCGAGGTACCATTTGAGAGCAATGCTGCCCGCCATGGCCGCAGAGAATTTGACGTAATTCATCAAGCTGGAAGTAAAATATTCTTTCACAACCTTTTTCACTACTCAGCCGATACCTGCGGCGAGGCCTGTCAAAGTAAGGGCACCCATCGCCGTCTTAACAAGCTTGTTGTCAGACATGGTTTCACTTGTAAAGCGACTCCGTATGGAAGGCCGCCAACGTTTAAAACGAAAAATTATTTCTCATCCAATCCTCCTTCGGGTCTTCATCGTCCACCGTAGCTGTATTTTCGTTCTCCTCCTCATCTGGCTCTTCCTCATCCGGGTCTTCTTCGACAAGAGCTACCTTCGCAAGAATGACAGATGTTTTTAAAACATTCATTACCATTTCGGCCGCAAAAAACCCAAGCGAGATCATGCCAAAGCCGGAAACCAAAAGTTGTAAAGCATCAACTTTCATTTCGCTGTACGAATTGCCGCGAAAGTTTAAAACCAATTATCCCATGTCACGAAATCAATTCCCAGATTCATGTGTTGCGTTTTATTTCCCGATTTCATGAAAAAGCGGCTGACCTCCTCCCAAACGTCGTCGGCGTTGATGCTGTTGCCGTGCATCATGTTAAAAGTAAATCTGAGCGGTGAATTCACTCCTGACCGCTTTAGGGAATTTTGAAAGAAAAGAGCCCCAGGCCCTGTCCTCTGCTTTTTGCGCTGCCCTTTGGGATTCTGGTGATTGCAGCCACGCATCTATCTCTATATGCAACGACGTAATTTCTAATTGAATATTAATACAGGTTGAAATACAATGGTCGTGCTCACGATTGTCACGACTGAAAACCCTTGCACCGTCTATTTGACGAATCCATTCTGAAAGCCGATTATGTCGGGCTTCTTTCCTGCTCGCTTTGCAGTTCGTGGCTGAATCTGAAAACATCAGGGACTGTAACTATTGTAAACGTCCAAAATCATAGATCGATTACAAAAGGGTTTCCTCTAGGAAATTGCAACCCTAAAGATCTGGCAAAAATCCGCAATTCAGTTTTCACATTACTCGGCTGAAAATAGTCCCACTGGCGCCGTGTTGATTTCAAACCCTGAAGGCAACAGAATTGGTTTTTCCCAAAATATGAAATGATTTACTTGGTATCAACTGTCACGTTTACGAATACAAAGAACTTTATTTTGGCTTAAGGTGGCTCAAAACAGTTCCCAGCACTTTCCAAGACGTAGATTTTGATCTTTGGTGTTTTTAGCAGGTCATAGGGTTGCTATGGTAACCAATAGTGTCACAAAAATCATACCAACGTATTCACCAATGATTGGGCAGTTTTTTGATACCATGATTATAGCATCAACTGATAAAGAGTGGTAATAATGACCCATCAAAATCTACGTCTTGGAAAGTGCTGGAAACTGTTTTGAGCCACTGACTGTTTGTTCCTTTTTTCCTTGAAGCCTTGTTTTATTCTGATTGCATGATTACTAATATCCGTTTTTGACTAGCCGCACAAAGAGTAATTCATTTTTGTTTCCTTTACGTCAGAGCCATGTGTTTAGATTTCTTTTCTGTAAGCACGCTTTTCAGTTGTAAGGAGCCGTTCTACTGTTAAGATTGCCTAGGAGTTCAGGAGTTTGGAGTTTCGGAGTTATTAGTCTTAATAGTGTTTTGGAGGCCTTTGTAGCCCGGAGTCAAGATCAAACGTAAGTCACATTGTAAGTTGTTTCTTTCCTTTTTCTTCATTTACACGGAGTTGGTGTTAGTCCGTTTTCGTTTCGTTAAACTTAGACGATCGTGCGCTCTTTTTTAGTTTTCACCGCAAGTGACGCATGTGATATAATTAGTCGGCTGCCTGATTGTAATAAACCAGTTAAAGTCTTTCCGCCCGTCTGTGCTTCACTGTGGTTGACCTGGCGAACTCCAGTACTCAACACCCCGTGTCCGCGGTACTGGGAACGCGACATCAACAGTAATATTAAGAGAATCTAAAATTATTTCAAAGCTGAACGCACCTTGTCCCTCTTTTGTGTACTGCGATTTGGTCAACCCAAACCAAAATTTGCTAACGGGAAAAAATACGAGCCTACCTGCAAAGTTTGACATCATGGAGAGGGCCTTTCGAAAAAATAAACTATCGCGCCTCCGAACCGCAAACATTTCGTTCCGCTTTGACGGCAAAAAATGTGAACAGTGTGACGCTTTCAGTCAAAGATGAAGATGGGGAGCTGTTTGATTTTCGCGGAGGAACATTACAGAACCGTGTTGAAAAAATACAAGAAGGCCGGGGAAAAGTATCTATTATTCCTCGGTTAGCCGTGGAGGGGCGTCGGTTGCACTCTCTTCCAGCCGGCTTGCCGCTGCTCTTACTGGTGTGGGAGTTGTAGTCGGAGCCCCGGCCCTTAGAGGCCGTCGGCGCCGTTTGCGGTTTCACTTCCACTGTCTTGCCGGCGTTAAACAAAAAACTGTCAAAAAAGATTGAAAACATGCTAAGGTCCATTCTCTTGCTGTTGCTAAACATGACTCTATCAAGAGCTGTATTTCCCTGGCCATTGACGACTCAAAGTTATCTGATGAAGAATTTCGGACCGTTTTGCGTGAAATGGAGAACTACCGCGCCAGCAAAATAATCTCTGCACCTGAAGTTTGTGGCGCAAAAGCCCGCTCATCCCGATTTCGAAAATATCCGCAAAGAAATCCGCGAAGAGTTCAGAAAAAAAACTTGGGCAGAGCGCTGCAGCTACACAGGGGCTTTGAAGTGAACTTTTAGGTAAAAAAATGGACGAATTAAAAAAAAAACGTAAATAATGATTGCGTTTTCACACACACTTTTCTGGCTTCTAACCGAACTTTTAACAGTCGGTCGGTAAGAAATGGATTTGATGCGAGAAGTTGAAAGGGCGCTAAGGGAGGCGAAAGAAAAGTAAATATTGCCTCGCGCAAAACGAAATTGTGAAGAGCTTTTTTTGGCAAGTTATTGACTTTCACAAATATAACAATTTTTTTTCCATTTTAAACCGTCTGAGAAGAAACTTTGAGTGGGCACTGCGAGAAGTTTCTTCTCGCCTCCCCGAAGATGTTCGCTGGCGAGGTCTTTAATGCGAAAACTGAAACCGAGCTTAAAGGGGCACGGTCGCGGATTTAAGCATTTCTTTGAACAATTAAAATGTGTATTTGTGTGATAGGAAACCTTGAAATAATGGTCCATTTTTATTAACAATTGGTATATTTGTGTGCTGAAACCGTTTTATTTTATTTACGGCCGTGGTTTGTATTTTCTTTGCCAATTAGGCTAATTCCTCATTAAGACGTTTAAACATGATGTTATACATGGGTTACATTCCTTACTGCTAATTTCAGGATTCGGTGTAGACCAAAAATTTAGGAATCTTCGTAACAGTGCCCTTTAAACCACAAATAAACCCCGATCACAGCATTCTCAATTCCTAGATATCTGACAATAATTCTGAGTAGCTGCAACCAGTTGCAAAATTGTTGAGACATTCGCAATCAGAAACATCTTTTCTTTCTCTAAAACGCTGCTGCTAACAAATCTGTAAGATACAATACACACCCTCTCCCTCTCCCCCTTTCAAAGTTGTTCGTCAAAGTTTCGAGAATGGTGTTGGACTGTTAACAACTTTGATAAGAGGGGGAGGGGGAGGGAAAGCGGAAGATCATGGAAACATCATTTGAGGCCAAATGGCTTACAGTCTCTCAAGTATTTTTGCAACTCGTTGTGATATCCCTTGAACGTAAGACATATGTTAGATACCTAGAGTTCCAAATTGCCACTAATCTTTCCTTGAAGCACCACATTGACTACATCTCCACGAAAATAAGTAAAGTAATTGGTGCTATTGTTAGGCTTAGGCACCTGGTGCCGTTTACTACTGTTTTAACATTTACTGATCAGTAATAGAACAATATATTTCTTATGGTCTCGTCGCTTTGGGCAAAGCTATGAATGCACATCTAAAAAATGTTGTAACTCTACAAAAGTGGGTTCTTCGTTTAATGTATTTCAAGGGTCATAAATGTCACAGTGCTCCTCTTTTTGCTAGTTCCGGAATTCTGCCGATAAGATTGTTATACCTCAAATCGGTTGCCTCTTTGTTACACGACATTGTAAATCATCGTGCCCCACTCAATATTTCTGAACATTTTATTAAGTTCAATTAACAATTTCTTGAGCAATGTCATGGTTTTCAAGAAGAGACCATTGTGTACTTTGCATTCCTTGTTTATTATTAATACAATGCGCATG
>CAOKRL010000128.1:0-17590 GCA_948470475.1 Galaxea fascicularis | reverse complement strand
GATTTCTTGGTAGAGGAAGAAACCATGACGACGTCCTGGAGTATGAGAGGCATATCGGCTACATCTCAGTGGAAGAACGCATCGTTGCGCAAATGGATCTTCGTTCCCACTTTCAGGATAAACATACACCGGAGTGCCTTCTAGTCCCTTGATTTTAAATTCGTGGTAATCATGTAAAATAAAAGACGAGAAGAGCTAAGCCGACAGATTCATAAACCAGTACCAGCCTGTCAAATAAGAAACAGAAGTGAGTTATTATAATTAAAGGGAAGCATTTGTAAAGCGGCCGCCGTTCCTAAAACGCGGGTCAAGGGTAAGGGTCGAGAGTAAGGGTCGAGGGAAAGGGTCACCATTTTGATGGGCAAGAGAATTGTACTGTGTTTTAAGCCTCTTTATCCTATTTATCCCAGGTATTTATCCTCCTTCTCTCGACTTCTCATTCAATGGTTCTCCCAGTTTCAGTTTTTTTTAACTCCTTTTACAACGATATTTTCGGTTATTTTACGGCCATATTGTAATATCGGGATTTCGATAAAGCTATTTCTCGATATAACAATATAATTTCGCTGCTTCCTTGGCATATCGTTGTATTGGGGCCCAACTCTACTATCTATTTAAGGACCACACCGGGAGCACGCGGCAAATATGTAAAAAGCCGATATATAGAGGATATTACACGGTGGCGAGAGGATATGAATTTTATGTTCGAGTGGCAAGAACAATATAGATATTGTTCTTGCCACGAGAACATAAAATTGATATCTTCGAGCCAACGTGTAATGTTCTTTTTATTATATGGAGACTAAATATTAAATATTTCCGATGTCCAATTCAACAAAAGCAAAAGGCGGGAGTCGTGACGTCATTGAACGATACGACACTCACAAAGGTGACATACGGAAAATACGCCACTCGGATCCCGGATGAAGTGGCTTATGGAATCTACGAGTGGTTTAGTTCCCAGTAAAACACTCTCCTCCATATAATAAATGGCAGTACTCCTCCTCATGACGAAATCATTGATACTTGGTAAGACAACTTTTTTTCTTTTGATATGTGGTATTTAAAGCGTCGCTTCAGTGTTTGCAGCAATACCTTTATCCTTTGTTGAACAAAACGAGAAACATGTATGGCATGATCGCGAGGTAAAACATTTCTTTCCTCCATGGAGTCTCGTACATACGAGGTAGGTCAATACCAAAACTGACAAGCATGTAAATGTAATCAGTTGCGGAATATTTTTGACCTGGGTGTAAAAAAATAGTAGAATCTACGAGAATCCAGGAAAACAATGTTAATGAATCCCCCTTTCGGTTATGTTCACTTTCCAAAGCGTTTCATTTTGACCGGAGTCACGACAGTGATGAAGATAGTTTAGCCGGTGATGGCGAAAATGATGAAGTGAAGATTGTCGAAGAAGTTGACAATGGTACAGTCAAGGTGGCTGGAGATATGTCATCCGATGACGATGAAAATGAAGAAGACGATGGAAGCGGGGACGACTGCAACGTCGGCAGCGATAGTAGGAATCCTTTTCAAGGGTAAGCAACTCTTTAGTTATCAAGATGACCGGCAGCTGGTCAAGGGAGTCATTAATTTTGACTTAGAATGTACGGTATATGGCGTGCGCTGACTACCGGTTAGGGTTTCTAAAACGCTAAAATGACTTGACCAGCAGTCCTTTTGTTTTGTGTTTTCTTATTTGTATCTCAAATGAAAATATATTCTCAATCCTTTCTTCGATTCATTGGAACACGCTTGCCCAAAATCGCTCGCCCTTTCACGACTAAAGTCGCGCGAACCGCCTGCGGAGTAGGATATTAAATGGAATGGCCCTCAGTTTGTTAGTTACTCAGTTTCTCATTCGTTGTTTTAAAGTTTGCTTGATTAAAAATCAAAATAATTCACAATCAAGTCACAAATTTTTGTTACTGACTTCGGTTCGTGAGCGGTAGAACATAAATGATATGAACTATGCAGACCTATGCAGTCATGGGCAGTTTCCGGCCAGGAGCAACATTGGAGACCGCTTTGTGACAGTTCTATTGTTAAGTAAAATGACCCTTTACTCAATCGATCAACGTGTAATCATCTTCACATGTGTTGTGTGTTTAACCTCGTTGTACCACCCTAAAAACACTGTTCTGTTTTCAGAGCAAAATTTCTAAAAGTGAGGCACACGTTTTGAGTTCGTTTTCAGTGTAATCTTAACTTTTTTCGCTAAAAATTGACAAGAATGCTGCCCGATAATCGAGCAACAAAATCATGGGAGCGGTTATGCTAACAAACAGGGATTTATTTTTCCCCCGTTCAAATGTTATGGCTATTTTAGCTAAGGAATCGAAATGGTCGTTTTCTAAGCCCACAAAGTTTAACCCCATGTTTATAAAAAGAAAAAGAATCAATAATCCCCGACATGGCTATTTTAGAATAAGGCGTGACGAACGCATAGCGATGTTCATCGTTTTCTCCCATCCAAATCAGACTGGAAACGAACTCGATTTGTGAACCTCGGTCCTTTTAAAAGTCCAGCGTACTATTCGCATAAATTGTTTTTCTTTACCTCGAATGTGAATAATTTCATATTAAATACTATACAACTCTTAAGCTTTCAGGAAATATATATTCTGAGGTTTTTATTAAACTCATTTAATTTTACCATGTATCACTGCTTGGCGAGGCCTATGTTTCTGTCTACCTTGCGGTTTTGGTCTCCCACGGGGCAGAGTGCAAATATGAAGATTTTGCAGGCTAATCGCTGAGTCATAAACGATAAAACGAGGGGACCGCCTTTCCCTCGGTCCCCCCTAGATTTAATTTTTTTTGTTCGCTCGCTTCCCTCGCGTCGCTTTCTTTCCACGCTCCACTGACCGAGAGCCTGGAACAGGGTAGTGTGTTCCTTTTAACTGAGAGATTATGCAAATTTGGAAGTGCAAACTTTTGTCCAAGAATCAATATTCAAAAAGTTGTGAAATCACTGAAATTTCCGTTGAAGATTTGGGCCGCGAATTCTCACACAATTAAATTACAGTGCGACGCGCCTTACCGTGGCCACCCAACAAACATTTTAGCCACTGGTCAAGGTACGCGAATTTGATTGACAGACACGCCTCCGTAAGAAAGTAGGCGTGTCTGTCAATCAAATTCGCGTACCTTGATTTGGCTAACTTGTAAAAATGTTTGTTGGGTGGCCACGGTAAGGCGCGTCGCACTGTAACTACAACACGCGAGTGCGAGCTTTC
This sequence comes from Galaxea fascicularis, assembly GCA_948470475.1. Taxonomy (NCBI): domain Eukaryota; kingdom Metazoa; phylum Cnidaria; class Anthozoa; order Scleractinia; family Euphylliidae; genus Galaxea; species Galaxea fascicularis. Next base: position 14,348 of record CAOKRL010000128.1, on the reverse strand, counting down.
ATTGTTTTTCTGTCTGATTCACCTGTAAAGTTTCAGTGTTGTTTTGTTAGGCTAAAACAGAACTTTAGTAAAACAAGGGATTAAACCGCAAGCGAAACAATCACGAACAGGCCTCTTTCCTGGCTCACACAGTCACGCGATACTGATTTATTGCCATGTCCGGATGTGATGTCATATGTAACGCAAACCCTGTCACGCATTCTAAATACTCCACTTAAACATTCAGCAATTTTTCACCGGAAACCTGACAGTCTGTTCCCTGATGTTTTTTTTCAGACGTCAGAAGAGATATATTTTCTTTACTTCATATGGTAATGCTGAGAATAAGAAAACTGCCGAATTTCTGATCTTCTGTCTTTATAAGGCTCTTATTAACGGATGATAAAGTTTGCATTGCCTTATGTTTCTTTATCTTCGGCTTCTGTCTTCACTTAACATTGTCAAAGAGCTTCTCTACAGTTCCTTTGATAATTTTTGGCTTGATTTATGACCAATAATCCAATAACGTCAATTTGTTAGTCTCGTGTTTACTACCCAAACTTAATGCGTTCTTTTGCAAGTCAAATTTATGAAGTTTTCCTTCTCTTTTTAACAGACGATAAACCGTGTATTACAGAAATTGCCCTGAAACACCGTACCTACACCAAGGAAAACTGACGTTGACCTTTGAAGGAAAACTAAGGGTTCTTTTGCTAGATGTGGATACGACCAAAATATGCTCCAAAAGACCAAATGGAGTCGAGGAGAACGCTTTTTGTGTTGTGGATCGCTTTCAACTAAAGAGCACCAAAGATTGGTTGACGACGGACATTGGCTCTTTTGAACATCGAGGATCACGTGCGCGTGTTTACTACCGTTGAAGATGAAATTGTGGAAATTAAAACCTGGCGTGGGAAATAGAGTGGTCTGTCGATAAAATAGGGTCAGTACATTGTACGAAATGTGTACTATAGACATAAGAAATATCAGGACTTCATGCGCACGGCTAAAACAAAAGCAATAATAGCGCAATCTCGTTTGACAACGAACTAGTTTGGTGTTATTCATGGTTCACTTCAAGCATCCACCATTTAAACAGGGTACAGTGAAAAGAAGATAGCGCGATTATCACAACATCGTTCGAATATAAACGTAACAGACAGATTAACAGCAACGCCGAAGGCTCAAAATGGCTGTTAGTAATGGAATTAGACCGCGAAACAAGACCACCCCATGCACTTTTTGCGCGCAGTTTACACTCGGACAAACAATAACTACATCGAAAGAAAATTGTTTGAAGATTAGCTCCATATTTTTTTTTGACTGCCGCAAAATTAGTTTAATAACCTAAACTTAAAGGCAAAGTTGACAAACATACCTCATTTGAACGCGCTATTTCAACCACCCTGCCACTTCTCGGGCAAAAATTTATCATCCGTCATTCCATGACGACCGCCATCTTTCGCACACTTTCGAAGAACAAGGCCTTTTCATCAATTCCCAATAGAATTATGGGTAAATAAGGCGAACAATACCGAATAAAAGACGAACAACACGAACGGGGTACAAAAAACTTCGATTTCGGAAATGCCTGCCAAGTAGTATGTAAAGTATCAAACAAATACCATTTCGTGTCTCAGGCCAACAAACGGGCAAAATCCGCCAACCAGCACATGTTTGCGCTCCTCACGTCGCGCTAAACACATGCTGGTTGCCGTATTTTGCCCGTTTGTTGCCCTGAGCTAGGAAATGGTATTTAATTTGATACTTTACATACTACTTGGGGGAAGCGAGACGCCCATTTAGAGGGAGGCAGGGATCGGGCACCCATGGCTGACGCGCGAGACACCCATTTAGAGGGAGGCAGGGGTCGGGCACCCATTGCGGAAACGCGCAAGCGAGCAGCGGCTGACACCCAATTAGAGGAGGGCAGGGGTCAAGCACCCATGGCGGACACCCTGTGTAAAATCATACACAAGTAGGACTAATACTAATACTTTATTTATACACGTGACACCAAGGAGCTCCTAAGTGCTCGTTAAAACGTGTACGTGTGAAGGGGTCGGACAACAGGTGAAGGACAACTTCATAGAGGTATTTCTAGACTGTATTGACTGAATTCAGAGATAACTCGATAACAAGACTTCGCCTTTCTCACAAATCTCACAAGAACAACATTCTCAGAAAGCTACAGGAGTTCAACGTTCAGTTCGTGGGGGGTATCACGTGAAAACTCACTTGTCAGTTGGATTCAGTTTTTGACACACCCAATTAGAGGCAGGCAGGGGTCGGGCACCCATGGGGGCACGGCAACCAACCCCCAACCGGTGGCTTGGACCCCTCGGCACCCACGACAACCCCGGCGGGCGCAAGGAGAACGACGAAGACCGCAAGAGAATGGAAGGGCAAATCCACGAGGATGGGTTCGTCATCAGGGACTGCTTCTTCGACCTTAACGTCAGCGTCATTGACGCGTTTATTGAAGCCGAAGAGGACCCACGCGAAGGCTTTGTCGAACAGTACGGGTGGCTCGTGGCAGGAACTCTTCTCCCACTCTACATCCCCGAGGAAACTGCGGGCCTTCAAGGGGAGCTAACCGAAGCAAAAGCAAAATGAAGACAAGGAGTTTGAAGAGGCGTTTAATGTTGCCGAAGTAAACAACGTGCGGCTGGCGTTCCCGGCGTGTGCTGAGTACACGAAAGACTGCAACTGCGGGCACTACTGGGCAGACTTGGAAAAATATCCCGAAATTCTTGAAATGGCGGAGCAGTTCGCTGCTGAAAACAATGTTCCACTCCGGTGCCCGAACGTCTGCAAAAGGTTTGCAGAGCAATGCTGTTGCGGCTGGGTAGATGTAGCGTTCTTGAAAAAGCTGACGCCTGAAGAGCGCGAAAGCGTGGAGGTGGCCAGGCGAGAGGAAGTGGCGTGGGTGTTTTCGATGGACAATGGCGTGCTGCTCCAGTGCGAAAAGTGCGGCGAGTACGCGATGGAATGTTTGTGCTGGAGAATATGGGGAAAGATATCCTGGGGCTCTACATAGCGCACCACCTCACGTTCGACGCATACTTTGAGATATGTCCAGGTTTGCAAGCAGCTACGAAAATTACAAAAATTACGAAAAATTGGAAACTTCGTGTGAGTCAGTATAAAACAGTGAAAGAGGAGGTTGAGATGGCAGCGACTAAATCTACGAAAATTACGAAAATGGCGAAAATAGCCAAAATTACAAAAAATTGGAAAATTCGTGTGAGTCAGTGTCAAACAACGAAAGAGGGGGTTGAGAAGGCAGCGAAGAAATCTACGAAAATTACGAAAATTGCGAAAATAACAAAAATTACAAAAAATTGGAAAATTCGTGTGAGTCAGTGTCAAACAACAAAAGAGGGGGTTGAGAAGACAGCGAAGAAATCTACGAAAATTACGAAATTTGCGAAAATAACAAAAATTGCAAAAAATTAGAAAATTCGTCGGGTCACTGTCAAGCAGCAAAAGAGGAGGTGGAGAGGGCAGCAACGAAATCTACGAAAATTGCGAAAATAACAATAATTACGAAAAATTAGAAAATTTGTCGAGTCAGTGTCACGTAGCAAAAGAGGAGGTGGAGAGGGAAGCGACGAAATCTACGAAAATTGCGAAAATAACAAAAATTACAAAAAATTGGAAAATTCGTGTGAGTCAGTGTCAAACAACAAGAGAGGGGGTTGAGAAGACAGCGAAGAAATCTACGAAAATTACGAAATTTGCGAAAATAACAAAAATTACAAAAAATTAGAAAATTCGTCGGGTCACTGTCAAGCAGCAAAAGAGGAGGTGGAGAGGGCAGCAACGAAATCTACGAAAATTGCGAAAATAACAATAATTACGAAAAATTAGAAAATTTGTCGAGTCAGTGTCACGTAGCAAAAGAGGAGGTGGAGAGGGAAGCGACGAAATCTACGAAAATTGCGAAAATAACAAAAATTACAAAAAATTGGAAAATTCGTCGAGTCAGTGTCAAGCAGCAAAAGAGGAGGTTGAGGGAACAGCGACCAAATCTACGAAAATTACGAAAATGGCGAAAATAACAAAAAATACGAAAAATTGGAAAATCCGTCAAGTCACTGTCAAGCAGCAAAAGGGGAGATTGAGAGGGCAGCGACGAAATCGACAGAAATTACGAAAATTGCAAAAATTACTAAAATTGGAAAATTCGTCGAGTCACTGTCAAGCAGCAAAAGGAGAGTTTGAGGGGGCAGCAACGAAATCTACGAAAATTGTGAAAAAAACAAAAGTTACGAAAAATTGTGAAATTTGTCGATATGCATTAATTGTGTTGTTAACAACAAATGTAACACTTAATAACCAATATCAAGCCTGCAAATAACAATTGGTCACAGACAAATGTCCGGTAACTTTTAGGTTTTGACTGGTAAAAGCTTAGCTTGGTTAGACACTCTGACCGGGAATTTCTTACAAGTCTTTTCTCTTGTCCTGTCAAAACTTGACCAAGGTCTGGCAAACTACTTGTTCATGGACAACAATTTTTGCAGGCTTCGATATACACCCCTTTCTGCTATTGTCATATTAAAACAAGAATATATAGCAAAAAGGGACAATAAAATGCAATAATAAATACATAAATATTAGTTACTCACAAATCCATGTGTTGGTGGGTTACCTTCGAGTTAAGTCTGCTTTGTAGGCAAAGTGTTGGAGACTGTAGTTTGCTACAGTGGAAGCATGTGAAAGAAATGTCTTGCAATTGTCACTTTAACGTTCACTGCAATCAGTAAGCTTAATGTGTCGTTTCAGTCCGTTTGATGGAGGCACAGCGGGCTTTTCGCTGTAGCGAACTGACATATTTGAATGTAGCGTTGACATTCATTTTATGTTATTTAGAGAAGCTAAAAGATTGTCATTGGCATTTCCAATGTAACCATAGCATTCAATTTCAACAAGGCGTTTACTTTGGTAGGGGACTGGTACCAAATGGTCCCTTGTTCTCGTTCAAGTCGTCGTAGCACTCACGTAGATTTAGTTTGTGGCTGCCTCCCGTAAACGTTCAAAGTTCCAAACGAAGTTTATTCAAAATCCCACAGGAATGAACGCAAAACATGTCGATAACCACGTAACGAACAATTCCAGAGTCCTGTGTTCTGAGTTCCAAGTCCTGAGTTCTGTGTTCTGAGATGACATTCTAGCGAAACGAAATGAAAGGTTTAACATGCGATATACCTAAATCCAAATCATCGAGCGATATTCTCCAAAGAAATATTCATCAGTATGTCCTTGAAACAGTTCTTACCGTTTAGGTTGTATAATACGAAGTAAAGCCCGCCGCACACTTGAGGAAAGAGCTGAGCAAAATTCCTCGCGAGGCAGTTAGCTCAGCCGTTTCCTCACGTGTGCGGCGGGCTTAAAGGATCCAATGAATCACGATCACAATTAATAACTTGAACTGATTTCAGTTCTTATATTTTACACGTGGGTACGAAAGCAAACAAAATGGCGGGCAAGTATAAGAGACGGGTGCGGCAGCTAAGCACTTGCTTTAATTACCGCTGGCCGAAAGAATAAAGAACTGACTGCACAGCGCTGCAAAATCACATAGTTCGTGCTGCGAAGTAAGAATACTACAGTATTTATCTTCGTTTGACATGAGGAAATTATTTGTAGGGTTGGAACATTTGGCTGACCCCTAGTCCATGGACTCCTGAATGGGTTACCCATGGATTTACTCCAAATGAGCCACCGTGAAATTTGAGGGAAACATGAACAGTTGCAATGTAAGAGACTTAATAAACCCGAACCAAAGATGCTATTGATGAAAATAATTGACCCTAACTCTCAAATTTTTCTACCTTAACATCTGGACCTTTGACACAAAATTATTGGGGGACATATTTTGCTGCATATACCATAGTTGTTGTCGTTGCTTGAGCCAACCGCTGACCAAAGAAATACGAAGAAATGCAAGATGGCGGGGATGGCTGGAGGATGGCGGTGAAATCGACGCGAAGTGTTATGCGATGCCTTATCATGGAGGGCACCAAAGGAAAACTCGCTCAAATGTAATATTTTGTGACAGTTAGGTCCAGATGTCAAGGTAGGAAAAGTTGGTGGATTAAATTGCAATTGTTTTGATCAATTGTATCTTTTGTTGGGGATCGTTAAAACCCTCACATTGCAAGTGTTCCGTGTTTATCGATCTATCTAACCTTTGTGCGGGTTCTATTACACTAAATTTATATTCGTTTCATATTTCAAGGTGGCTAATTTAGAGTAATTCATGGGTAGTCCGGTTAAGTGGTCCATGGACTAGGGGTCAGCGATTGCACCAACCCTCATTATGACATTTAATTTGTTTCTGAAAAGCGGTAACTCGGAAGTTTGTTTGTAAGCTCATGTTATTGTGTGAAGCGGGAGGTACAGTTAGTTTTGCATTTTAGTAATTTTGGGGTAGGGCACGCGTATCGTGAAGGCAAGTTTTGGCTTGATAATGGCTGACCAATTCATTCATTTACCATGGAGTAACAATAATGTCTATTGAAATATTCACTTCAAAAGCACCTTATACGTTGTTGCTGCTGGTACTGAAATAGTTGAGTGGAAACCCACAATGGTTGTAAAATACACAAAATGAATTTTACAGTTGATGTCAAACACGTTTATTACACACTTGAAAGCACAATGGAAAACACCCTGCTTTATGGGATGCTCGTAATATTGCGATTCATCGTGAAAAATGTGTGTCTATTAATTGTAGAAGAACTTAAGTATAGCAAAACTTTGAAAACAGGTTTATCCATGATCAAAATTCCCAAAGGGATGCTCATTCTATTTTCTATAACCACATGACAACCTATTATATTTGATGTGTACCTGATACTGTTGACGATGATGGGGTGACATTTTTCCTAAGTATTTTGTAATAAAAATAAATTGGTTGTAAATAAAACCTGAAATATTTGAATTCTCCTTTTTTTAATAAAAAGAAAGTACATATAGGTGTGGTACTGTGTTGTGCCCTTTGGTACAAAATAGTAAAAATATTAATTTGTTTAAGGCAAGGGTAAGTTTTCCAATTTTCTTTTTTTTCCATTTTCTCCAGAGCTTTCATATTTTCTTTTGTCCCCAAGAACATTAGGGTGACTATTATCATTGAAACCATTTGTGTATGCTTGTAATGATATCCCCAGTTCTTGGAGTTTTTTAACGAATTGAGGAGTTTCCTCTTCTGGAATGTCCTCAACACACTGAAATTTACTTTGCTGTGGTTTTGCTTTCCTTACAAACAAAGGAAAATATTGATCCAAACATTTTCAACTTGTTGAAAATGGCTTGTACAAGAAAACTTTATCAGAGTTCTCTTCGGTTGAACATCAAAGGTAAATAGGCTTTCATTTTGGTTTGCTTTCCTTGATGTGATATACCATTAACATTTGCTTGGTGCATGTGCTCATTCTGCATTTAGTGCTGGTTACATGTAATTGGCTCTAATTATAATTGCCTCATGCGTCAATGCACCAGTGTGTTTGGTCAGGGTATTTGGTAACACTGTCTGTTTTCCTCAGAGACAGTTTCTTTGTTTCTGATGTAGTATATACTAAGTTTTTCAACTGACAATGGTAGATTCGTAAGAGATAAGAATTTCTGTTTATTACCATTTTTCCACTTAGTTCAAACTTGCAAGACTAAATTCAAAGTTATGCCAAGGTGTTTTAATTTTTTAATGCTTGGAGACAAAAATATTGATAATCTCATAAGGAAATTTAAATTGTCCGTACATAACTTTTTTAATGAGAAGGGGTTACTTACAATGCTGGTGTATTGTTCTTGGCAACAGATCGTTGTATAGAACGAACCAGGTGTATCTATTAGGTAAATTTGTTAGCTTTGTGTTTAATACATTGGCTGTCGTAAGGTACGGAAAATAGCTGCGACAAATGCCCTTTAGAACCTATACAATCTGAAACATTCCTTTTCCGCTATGTTTGGCATATCTTGTTCATCATCGATCACTACGAATATGCATATATTATCTAGAGTCCCTTGGAAATGTTTTGTTACTTGCGGCCTCGGCAAGCGCTGAAAAAATTTTGGCTTTGGACCTCTTCAGGACAATTTAACTGATGCAAGCGGTAAAATACTTTTCCTACAGACAAGATTTTCGTTCAAAGGATATATGAAGCAACCAACACGGCGAATTCCCCGTACCATAATGTCATCAGATTTATTTGTTATAGCGGCATTGCGACAAACGCTGAAAAATTATTATACGTTAGGTTCTTTTCACCACAATACGACCAGTTTTTAAGTGGCTTGTTTGCGATTTGTGGATTAAAGAACGAGGTATATTACATGTTGGTGTTCTTGTTTTGATTCATTCGTTAAATAACAAATGTTCCCAATTTTCGCAAAAATCGCAGGTTCTTCACAACTGGCTTTAGACCAATCATTAACATGACAAAGAACTCCGAAAAATCGCAAGTAACGCGAAAAATCGTCAACGTTGCGATTTTTCGCAATTTTCGAAAAATCGGAGGTTCTTCACAACTGGCTTCAGGCCGAATCATTAACATGACAAAGAACTCCGAAAAATCGCGAGTAACACGAAAAATCGTCAACGTTGCGATTTTTCGCAATTTTCGCAAACATCGCAGGTTCTTCACAACTGGCTTCAGACCGAATCATTAACATGACAAAGAACTCCGAAAAATCGCAAGTAACGCGAGAAATCGTCAACGTTGCGATTTTTCGCAATTTTCGCAAACATCGCAGGTTCTTCACAACTGGCTTCAGACCGAATCATTAACATGACAAAGAACTCCGAAAAATCGCGAGTAACACGAAAAATCGTCAACGTTGCGATTTTTCGCAATTTTCGCAAACATCGCAGGTTCTTCACAACTGGCTTCAGACCGAATCATTAACATGACAAAGAACTCCGAAAAATCGCAAGTAACGCGAGAAATCGTCAACGTTGCGATTTTTCGCAATTTTCGCAAACATCGCAGGTTCTTCACAACTGGCTTCAGACCGAATCATTAACATGACAAAGAACTCTGAAAAATCGCAAGTAACGCGAAAAATCGTCAACGTTGCGATTTTTCGCAATTTTCGCAAACATCGTACGTTCTTCACGACTGGCTTTAGACCAGATCATTAACATAACGAAGAACTGCGAAAAAACGCAACTAACGCGAAAAATCGTCAACCTTGTGATTTGTCGCAATTTTCGCTTGAACACGAAAAATCGCAAATTTCGCAGCTGCGTGCAAACCTGGACATAAGTGCATACTTTGGCGCCGACCGTATGTTCAAGGTCGGCCACACAGGCGACCTCAGGCGCCGCCTGCACGACAACGCGTTCCAGACCTGCTTCGTTTTCCCCTTCCAGTATGTGCTGACGGTCAAGACAGAGACGACAAAGAAAGCGAAGGACCTGGAGACAAAAGGGGCACCCTGTGTTTGCAGGACGGCGTCTGGACAGAGATGGCGCATATTTTGCACGCGGACATCACCCAGATGGTGTTATGAGTATCAGAATTACTTTTAGTTTTCTGTTATGTAATTCCAGACTTTTCTAGAATTATCTTTTAATCTGTAATATTCCAGAAAAATCTTTGATGTGACTCAGCAGTTTCCACAAATAGTAGACCTTGTAATACACTATAAATAGTAACAGAACATTCTAGATACTTGAAGAAAAGGTATAAAAGCGGGCTAGTAAGTAAAAGAGAAAACTCTCTTGCCCGAGGGCTTACCCTCGTGGCCGGCTGTGATTGAACTTATGCTATAGATGCTATACTGTGACGAAGCGATATAATCAACTGCTATAACTATGGTGGAGCTATAAACTTTGACCTTGCAATATCCGAAGAGAAGAAAGAGACGATAGCAGAAAAGTGAGGAAGATAAAGAGTTCAGAGTTTATTATGAAGTCCTCCGTACGAGGTTGTGTGCACAGAAAACCCAATGAGTGGAAAGGATCCAGTAAATCAAGATTAGTACCTGTATGGCCATGAAAAACAGTAAGCCTGCTTCGCGAACTGCTTAACGTTAACCGAATTAACTGTGACAGTGTATAACTAAATAAACAATAGCTAAAAGGGTAATTGCTTGTTGTCACACTTTTGTTGCGTGCCTTATATCGTACTCGGGAGCTCTTTTCACCTATGTCTTGTTTGCGGACATCTCTTTATTCCGGCACGTAACAATGGTCAAGGAGCTGGCGGGCGACGTGAAGATAAGTCCAATTTACCCGATCTGATTTCTGACGTCTTCGGGGACTAGGTCAGGGGGAAGGGGCAGGCGCCGCCGTCAGGGCCAACTTCGCGTTTTTTGTGCCAGGTTCAGAAGTCATCAGCGCTGCGGCAGGCGCGATAAAGGTCGAAGCCATGGACGGTGTTGAAGGTTTTCAATAAAACCTGCATTTTGCTGATCCCCGGGGTGCGCAAGGCGAAAGACCCGCAAATCGGGTAGGTACTTCATGAAAGAGTGGGGGCACACTTCACGGGTTTGCGGCTTTTTGAACCAGAGCTGTTCTTGCCGATCGAGAGCCACCAGGTCAAGTTTCAGTTCAACCCAGGGGTGAGAAAAAACGGTGAAGCTGGAGACGGTCAAGTTCATATAACACCCAGCCCGATTTTTTGTTTTGCGTTAATTGCATTCCAGGCAAGAGCAACTTGACCACTCCTTCCACTTCTCTTCGGCTGCTGCTGGGTGCCAGCATTTCTTTTAAGTAACGCCATTTCGTTGGTTTGAAGAATTGTTCATTGACTGCCTTTTGCCCTTCAGGTGACAGCGTCAGCCTCGGAACCCGCCGTTGCATCGTTGTGACAACAAGTCGCCATCCGATGGCATCGTTTTGGAAGATCATTTCGCTGTCATCCTCCAGCACAATGTCGAAAAGTAGCCGCAATGGGGGCAAAAGCCTGTCTGAAAGCTCCTCGAAGAAGGAATAGCGGTTGAGGGGGATGACGGTTTTCACAGTCTTTATGGGGTCTCCTTGTGACAGAAGCGCATACACCCAAATCCCCTTGTTTGTTGCGGCGTCAGCCATCACAGTCGTGTTGTCTGTGTCAAGATATTAAAACTCGTCTTGGGCCACTGTTCACGCAAAGTTGTCAGAGTATTCCACCAAATCTTTGATGAAAAGCACCTTGTTGATGCCGCTGGCTTCATAAAGCTTTTTCCCTGCAGAACTCACGGTCATATCCTTGATCAGAGAAAAAGAGCCGTTGACGGGAACCGACTCTGTGTCAGCAGCAACGAGCGCGCCGTTCGCGAGAGCCTGGAGCTGGTACTCGACCCGGAAATAGGTGTTGTACCAATCGTAAACAATGTTCCGATCTTTCACCTCGAACTTCAGCCCGGTTTTGACTTGGTGCTGTATGTTCGCCGGAGCATTGAGCGATGTGTTGAGATCGAACCGCTCGTAATCGACTTTCTCGAGATAGCGTGGTGACTGAAACATGCCCGTATATTCAGAAAAAAAATCAAAGTTGGTTGGCCAGAATTCGGCTCAACTTCAACATCGCGGTAAACAGGGGGCTTCGCCCACCTCTCCCCTGGCTAGTTACTCGCAACAACTGTTGAATCTTCTCTCCCCCTTTTTCGACTGCTTGTGTCGCGACTTTTTCAGCCGCCTGTGTTGCCGGCAGCCTTTTTCAAAGACTGAGTCACGGTGTGAGCAAAACTTTTTCCAAAGGCCATGAGCGTGTCGCGGACCACGCCTGAACCTTTGTGCTTGAAGCGATAGCGCCCTGCACGCTCGTCGAAAAACTTCATCCACTCGCTCGAGTGATTCATCGCTCCTATTTCTTTTCGAAAATCACGTCTCTTCAATCATCAAACTAAAAGCCACATCGGGCTCGTTGAGGTCGAGAGGGTTGTTTCGCCCGTCTGTGATCCGGATCCAAATCGAATCGACGCGTGACTTGTCGACGGGGTGGAACTCCAAACGCTCTTCCTTGAAGGGATAGCTGACATTGCACCTGACTGTCGACAAGCTATACAAAACATCGCTCTCCACATCATTCTCCTGCTGCGTGATCAAATCGTAATGGATGAAAACCCAATTGACGCTTCGTGTGACGTCGGGAATTTTTGTTCCCATGAAACGTTCCTCGTCTTTGAAAACCAATCGCCCACGCTTGCGCTGGGAAGATCGAGCTCATGGTTTTTAGCAACCCTGATCACAAGCCGAAAAATGGCTAAATCGAAACGCAGAGTGAAAGTGGGTTTTTTTGTCCTCAGCATCTGGATCAACGAGCCCTGTCTCAGCCTGCAGATAATCATTGAGTTTTTCGTAATCGAACATCCTGTCAAAAAAGGTCACAGTTTTCCAAGCTTCTCCGGTTTTGCGCCATTTCAGCTTGTTGTTATTGTACGCAGCGACGACGTTGTGCCACGAGTAGGTCATGGTGATCAGCCTGTTCATTGCCGTGCGGTAATTTTTGCTCGGGTCCAACTCGATGGCGGGTTGAACAACACGAAAGTCGTGCGACTTGTCATTTGCCTGGTTTCTCAACTTCGCGAGTTGAGAATCAATCAAAAGGCTCAGTGTCATTGTATATGGTAATCCTTGAAAATTTTGTGCCTCTGTAATTCGTTGATGATTCCCCGTTTGGCGAGCATGGACAGCAACAAAACGACCTCCTTCCAAAGTTTGGAAGAAGTGTTGCCGGCTCTGATAGAGCCGAGGCTAATGTACAGGCCGTCGATCAGTTTTTCAACCGTGTCTTCCCTCAATCCGCTGCCCTCAAAACCCCAATCCTGCTCCTCGAATTCGTCTTCTTCATTCCATTCCATCGCGCCCCGTCGTTTTTCCATCAGGGCTCGGAGGGCATCGTCCAGAGCCTCTTCTTCGCTTGTTCTTCTTTTTTTGGTCCGCTCGGGGGTTTTCTCTAACCGTTTGGCACCTCCCTGAAGCTGCAGGGGTGAAGGTTTTCTTCGGTCCAAAATCTCGTCTCTGATCTGTTTGAGTTCCTCAATCGTTTTTCCATGAAACCGCGATTTTTTTTCGGTAGTCAGGGTCGCCACCGTAACGGGAGATGAGGCTATTGACCATTTGCAAGTCAGCTGATTTGCTTGTGCTTAAAAACCCCGGCACCTCTGGCTCCCCCCAAGTTCGTCACGTCGCTCCCCCCCTTTTCTTGATCCTCGTCCTCAATCGGGGGTGGTGGAGGAGGAAAATCTTCGTCCTCGATCGGGGGTGATGGAGGATTACAACGTTGAAAACAAAAAATCGTCGAAGAGCTGTCAACTGACAACCAAAAAATCGTCCTTTTTTACGACATGGTTTGCGAAAAAAAACCAGAACGACATCATCAACTATTTCATCAACGGTCGGCACCAGAACTGCAGCGTCTAGGGGAAGGATTCAAGTTTGACGAAGACGGTAATTACAACGTTGAAAACAAAAAAATGGTCAACGTTGCTGCTGGGGTCAATCCTGCAGAGTGCGTTGTTGTTCAACAGCTCAACACGGCTCTCGCCGCGAAGGTCGACAAACCATTACTCAGTACCCCTGCCGTGAACATTGGGGAAGGTAAAATCCCGACATATGACTTCAAAAAAAGCTTTGGTTTCGGGCGGGTTGATCATCGAAGACGAACGCAACAATACGGTCGAGATCTGGGCGAAAGACCAAGAGTTCATCAACATGCCGCTGTACATCCCGAACATCCAGAACTTTGACGGCAGAGTGGGGAGGGAAGAATCCCGTCTTCTCGTCAGCAGCATTGACAACGCCATGGATGGAACCCTGGAAATAATGCAGGATGGTGTGCTGAACCTTGCGAAAGGCAGGTTAAGAATCAATGGCGCAGGCACTAACGTATCCACGCCTGACCTGGACAAGTTAATCAACACTGCAACAAATACGGCGGTATTCGGCAAAACACCGCTTTACAGGCCAGGAGGTAGACTTCTGGCTGGGTCTCGTTTGTTCTTGGATCCGGTTGCAGGGCGCAAAACGATAAGAATTACACCGCACATCAGCCAAACAACCCCGAAAACAGTTACTATCCCCGTTACCACCACCGACGCGGATTTAGTGCTGACACGCACCGAACAAACCATCTATGACGCGAAAACCTTTGCCTCAGCCGTAGCGTGCAACCAGGCGCCTAATCAAAGCTCTCACCTCATGACCAAACAATATGTGGACACCCATGCGGCAAACAGTTATCTGAAACTGGACGGTACCAGCCGAATGGCCGGCGCCCTAAACATGAACACCGAAAAAATCAATAATCTTGGCAACCCTTCCGACCAAGCGGACAGAGTAAACAATTATCTTAACCACAACGGGGGCATCAACAGCAAAATGGAAACCGACCTGCACATGGATGGCTACAAGCTTGTGAATGTCGGGGCGCCTA
>CAOKRL010000127.1:0-17782 GCA_948470475.1 Galaxea fascicularis | reverse complement strand
AACTCGATCAATGAATTGCGTAACACTCAGGTGCATGAATCCCTGTTGTCTCATCACACGACAACCTGCCGTACGCATACCTTGAGAGTTCGCCGTTCCTAATATGCCGTATCAAATCGTTTCAGACGCCACACCATTTGCCCCACCTTTTGATCTCATATGAGAGGTACGGCGTTTGAAACCGGCCTTATAAAGAACTAGGATGTACTAAAACAGTGTATAGCGTTGAAGGTGCGCTCTGATTGCCGCCTCAAACCTCGAATATCCTTTTGCTATTCACCTCCGAGCAACTCACGAGTTTCGATGCAGGAATAATCGACTTAAAAGTATCTTTTTGTGATATATTATCTCAATGTTTTAGGGAAATCAGTATGAACTATAAACTACTTTGCTTCCAAGAGAAAGTTGACTCCATCCCCTCACACGGCAGCGTATGTTGGACAGAAATGTCTGCGTGACTTTTGTTGTTTTAATAACTTTTAATAAGTTTTGACAAAAAAAAGACTATGACGATAATGATTATGATAACAATAATGAAATCCAGGACAACTTTTTATAGTCTTTCATGAGCATTTAAGAATAAATTAATATAATTTTTTTTATCAATTCCCCTCTGACCGAATCTTAATCTTAAAACAAAAACCTTTTAATACTTGAAAAAAAACAACAACATAAAAACCGTGCTAAATTTAGAAAGAAAAAGAACACTTTAAGTAGATTGTTATAGTCTCTCATCGTGTTAACAATGGTTATACACCTATCATCCGCCATCCCCTGGAAGGAAGAGGGGGGAGGGGGGGGGGAGGAACCCAGGAAAAATAAAAGTCTATAGGGACTTATAGAAATATTATAACGAATACTTTACTCTGGAGGTGGGAAAAATTAGGGCGGTTTTGTTTCCTAACGCCTCGCACCGGGGGAAAATCAGGGGACTTCTTTGAGAGAAACAAGCCACTTGAAGTTGTTTTAAATGAAGGAAAAAGACCACTGTTCGCACATTCCTCGTTCTGTTGTTTCTTCATTTGATTTGGTTTCTGTTAAGCATCAGACGCGAGCTAAAGCCTGGCAAACGAGGACACATTGTTGCCGACACAAATGTTTCCCCGTTTGCCTGCACGCGCAACATTTGTTGCGGACAGAAATTTTGTGTCGTGAAAATATCCCGAATACTAAAAATAAATCACATTCACCACGATGTCATTACCTTCCACAGGATTAAGGTGAAGTCGGTATAGTAAACAAAGCCATATTTTAACTCAAAACACGAGGTTGTGGCGTGGAAAGGAGAGAGTGCAAGTGCGCTTGTAGAAGTTTGGTTTCTCTGACAAACGCATGCGCAGTGCTTTTCTAAATGCAGGTTACATCAAACCTGAAAAAACCTCGCATAAAACCTCGCTTAATTTATCAAAAACTAGCCGTACAACCTATCTGCCAAAATACACCAAATTGGAGATGTAGAATCTTTTTCAAAAAAAATCTGTCAGACAGAATTTTATTAATTTTAAAAGTAGACAAAATTCAACATTTTCGCTGATTGCAAAGATTGTGCCCGACAGAGTTTCGTGTTCATCTCTCTAAATGTTTCTTTTTAACTACATTTCAAATCCTGAAATTTTTAGGTGGGTTCCTAGGCTAGATTTTGAGAAAAACACCCCCGATCGGTCTATTTTATTACCCACCCCCTATTGCTTCTTGGACATTCTATAATACATATTTGGCCACAGACGCAATATTTTAAAAATTAATGATTTAGTTTTTCTTCCAGGTGTTTCCTTTGTCAGTTGAAGCGACTTAAGCTTGTTGTAATGCTTACTAAACGTCAAGTGCGCGCAAGCCGCCTGTAACAGAAAATAAACTGTAGTAAGCCACCTAAAAGAAAACTGAGCTTCATGCCTGGTTGACAGTGTTAACTTCATGTCTGGCTCAGTTTGATAAAGCTTTTAAACCTTATTACCTTTTCACCATTTTAAGCAAACAGTAAGTTTATTTTGAAACAAAACAATAAATAATAACAAAACGTGAAGGTGCACCAAAGTAAAATTTGTACTGTTGATTGAAAGTTTCTTTAAGATACTAAGAGAACTCGGTCTTCGGGGAAGTCAATTTCTCTCTCATTTTCACTAAGGTCAACCAGCAAACTCTCTGGTGGGGCTGGGCGCTTATTCGAGGCTGGGCGCTCATTAACTTTCCCTACCTACAAAGTGGGTGCTTAATCTATTTAATACAGTACTGTAAATACAATTTTCGATGCCATTTTTTGGGAGTGTGAGAGAGTGCATTTCCTATCGATTACTGGGGCTCGAATGCCTTATAACTTTGAGACTACTTTAAAACGAAAAAAAATTAAAAGGAAACATCAAGAAAAAAAATTAGCGTTTGAACGAAATTTGAAAAATAATGAAAAAAAAGGTTCGGCAATTAAAGACGCGGATAGCCCGATAACGGCAAGGTTTGTTTCTTTACAATCGTGGATTTTGTAGTTTCTTTAGTAAGGCCATCTTAAAGATGATAACAGTTTTCAAAGATAAACAGTAATGTTTCTTATCTTACCGTTTTTGTTTTTAATGTGTAATGGGCTTCCACCCACAGCATTGAATGCTATCAGTCCAACAATTAGCAGGAGTGGCCAAATCCTCACAGCGAATGCATTCATCTTGGCTTCAGAGTAAAATGAGGAGAAGACACTTCACCAGTCGTCGGGAACGAATGTGACAAATTCAGCCCTTGTAAGTTTCTAATGGCCATAACTTCTTCATACACTTTTGGCGGTTGAATGAATTATCCAATCACACAGAAATGACACAATGGAGCCAGCTTAACTAATTCTTCAGAAATTCAAAACATTTCCCGCTCTAATGCATAATTTACTACCCGTTTGAAACTATTGAACGCGCTTTTAAAAAAGTTTTAAAATAATCAGTTGAGTAACTTTTTTCGTCCTAGACTGATCTTCGAATAAACACAAATCCACAGCAAACTTCATTTTGATATTTCACTTTGTCTGAAAAACGCGCGTATCGATATGTATTTTCTTGTTGAAATGTTTACAAGTCCGGAAACTGCAGTTGTTGACACTTTTAGTTAAAATGCTACTTGACAGTTTGTTTTTGTTTTTGTTTGTCTGTTTGTTTTATCTATTTCTGAGAGAAAAACAACTATCTTACATTCACAAACATGGAAGTTAAACGTGATGCGGTTATGCTATGGGATAGATGTTAAATCAACGAAATGGTTCTCCCTTATTTTAGAATTCAGCAAAGTTTGTATTTCGAGAGGTACTGATTTTAAACCCATTCGTCAGCGTATTCAATAAGAAAATTGCCGCAATCCATGAAAGTCCAAAATCTTTTTAATTTGAACTTTTAAAACGAGTACAAAAAGGCCTAGGCTATCCACCAAAAAAATTAGTGCAGTACCTGTCTGTAACGGAGCAGGTTAGCACGAAATTCAAACATTTTTAAAACTCGAAGTAAGAAGATTCATTTACTGTTGATTTAATTAACAATTTCCCTCAGAGCATAAGATATAGATTTTAATACTTTCGTGATCTATTTTTTTTTTCGGAAAATGGAATTATTTTCTGTAATGAGTGTGGAATTCACATGCAGTTCAAAACCAGTTCAATTTATTTCGGAGTTCTTGCTAACTGATATGTATTAGTTTCCTCTCGAAAAATTTGATTTGGAGAATTTCAACTTCAATAAGAAGCAAGTTGCTGTTTTATATCGAACTACAGCTCCCATTAACGGACAAACGACCCTTTTAAGTGTCATTTCAATACAATAATGTGAAAACTGGCTTCTTTAAAACTCAGTTTTCTTGAAAATAAACTCTGCTGCTTTCATAGCGTCAGTTATTTAAAGTGTTGCCCCCTTCCTGCTCTTTCTGCCAAAAATAAACTTTATCATATCAGAAGGGGTCGATAAGGCACTGAGAAAATCTAAAACTGCGAGCAGGTCACACTCTTCGGACCTGAACAAAAAGACAAAGAATCTTTCAACGGCTTAGATTTCAAGGCAATGTGGACTCTTTAACGAGTTTCTGGGAAGACAATGCTAATTTTTCTCCAGCTTCAATTCACTGTCTTGCTTAGTTTTAAATCTTTTCAATTCTATTGTCAGTGAGTTGTGAACGTTCTCAGCTGAATTCCACCCGGCTTAACTACAGAATGCTAACAAAAAAATAATAACTTTATTTTAACACGACGAGGTCAGAACGGGGTCCGTAGGTGGTAGAGGGTAACTAAACCGCGAGCAGGTTACGCTTTTAGAACTTAAAACAGAGGAACAAAGAATCTTTCCTAGCTTTTGTGGGAAAATACGTTTTTGTCGCGCCTCCTTTTGGTTTTGGCATTGGTGACGACTTTCATTGGTGCTTAACTAAGCACAAGTACGTGCTAAAAGAATTTCCGTTGATTGTAGCACTTTTCACTTTGTTAGAATTCAATTAACAGAAAAGATGAATCATTTTCAGATACATAAATGCATTTACCTACCCAGAAGTTAAACTTGATGTTGTTTTTTTGAATAGGTCTTACAACAACAACAACAACAACAAGTTTATTTCAATTTAAATATAGCTTACAAAGCTTGTGCCCGCAATAAAATTAGCGAAGGCTATTCGAGGCGGGTACAAGAGAAAAAAGGAAATTGTATAATTATACATATATATGTTAAACGAACAATCCTAGAAGCAATCTAAACTCTCTTGGGGCTGAGAATTCAGCAAAGTTTACATTTCGAAAACCTGGAACTAGTAACTTTTAATCTGATCCTTAAAGAATCCCTCCAAACTTTGTTGTTGTTTTCATTCTTACACGTGCGGAAAGCCGGTCAAGAGATCCGAGATGGGTGCCGGCTAAAATAGAGGAAGTGAGCCAAGATATAAGCGTGGACGTATATGTTGTAGAAATGGAGACTGTTTCCGTAGATATATACGGTTCGCCTGTTTCACCACGCGGGCAAAGGGACGAGGAATCGGTGGAAACAGCATCTCACGTACACGCTGTCCCTTTAGCGATTGTGAATCGACTGGCAAGTCAAACCCACATTTCCCTCGTGAACGTGTAAGACAAGAATTCATTTGTTTTTCTTGTTTTTTTTTTTAATCGCCGTTTTCCATAGCAAATATTTTGTTATGGAAGAGTTCGTGAACGTCTGCTCGTACATCAGATCGTTATTGGAATGATTCAAGATGGAATAACGGAATTATATCTGACTCACCAAACTTTACTCCTTTTACTGGATTTAGATGGCACTGTTTGAAAAGATATAGAAAATACTACACTGGCCTGGGGACGAAATAGATAAATTGAATTGAATTGAAATCTTACTTGAGGTGGGTTCATCGTTGTCGTGTGAAGATTCTTAATATGAACTACAGTAGACCACAGTATGGGGTCAAGTTCTCGGCCACAAAAAACGTAAACTTGTATTTCTTACCTTGGAATAGCCGTAAGGACTTGAAACTTCATACACAACTAGCTTCAGCATTCAGTTTACACACGTAAAGCTATCGACTGCTCAACGCTGTTTTTACCCGAGTAATAACGAAAATGGAGGCTTCGTTCGCGGGCCCAGTTATCTCCCAGTTATCGGCCAGCTGGCCCAGTTCTCGACCACAAAAGAGTACGCGCTATTCCTCAGAATAAACAACGCTTTATTACCATTTTTTGTTGTTAAATCACTTATGAGGCTTGTGTTTGATACTGATTTTGATCACAAATTATCCTTAAAGAGCTCTGTTTCATGTTAGAAAAGGAAGTTTTTCGCACACATAGTGTTATCCTTAAGTGCAGTCATGCGAGTCTTTTTAGTGTTGACGGCGAGCAGGGTGGCCCGGAAATACGCAAAAGTACCAAGGAAATATTGAGGAGTGGATTTAAGTCGAAGAACAAAACAGGCCAGCAAAAGATTACATTTAACAGATAGCTTTATCACTCTACGTTCTTTATCCCAAGAGTTGGCTCATTTGGACCTTCTATACAGATAAAATATAAACTTGAATGAAACCATGCAATTCGAGTAGCCGTAAACATAGTTAGTAGACTAACTACTAACTATAGCGTAAACAAACACGTTTCGGGGAAACCAAATTCATCTACCTTCGCGTCACCTCGACGTGCTCACAGTTTTTAGTAGCTGTAAACTCAAAACTTGGCAGAACGGAAGACAAGGAATCAAGCTACTTTTGGAAGCAATAACTTTTTACTCAGATTCATTTGTGACGCGAAAAATAAACGTTGAACAAAAAGTGGCCGCGAACTGGGCCTCATACTGTACTCCTTGCACGGAGCTCCTAAATATTCTGCTGGAAAAAAATCTCCGCAAATTGGCTGATACTTAGCCCCTTGATATTCAAATTGCCTTTCCCTTCGTTCCACAGGCGAAACGTTGACTCCCCGGAAGAAGAATTCTTTTCGTTTCTTCGATTGCCTTTGGTCGGCCGCGCTGAGGAGCGTGAAAGGCCATCAAATACCTCAAGTTCAAATGATAAATTTTACTCGAAACAAAACAAAGAATGATAAAATAACTAGCCAGACAAAAGAACCAATAATTTTAAAAAACGTTTGTGGCAGTTTAAGTCCTCTGTAAAGCAAATTCACCAGGATGGATGACAATTTCTTTGCAAAATACAAAATGTCTGAATTTAGATGGCAGATAAAATGGCCGATGTCGAACTTGGCGCCCGTAAGGTATTGTGGTTGGGAGGGACCTTTAATGCAATCTATAAAAATGTTACAGCAGACGTCCCTGGAAGTGCAAGATCTACTTAATTTCTGACTGTGAATTCTGTACAATTCTTAAAACGATGTAAACAAATTCAATACTACTCACCGAACAGGGGCACAAAACGAATCTGTTCGTCACTTTATCTGTTCCCTAGCCTGAGTATCAGGCCCTATCTTGTCAAATGAAGACTGATCTTCGCAGTTGTGGACGCAATTATATGCAATTGCGTAAAGGAGCCTGAAGAAAATTTTGGACTTCAATTTTTTTTCAGGCTTCTTTACGCAATTGCATATAATTGTGTTCACAACTGCGAGGATCACTCTTCATTTGATTTCATTTCCGCAGTTCGTATGATTCATTTCATATACATAATTCACATTAACATCTTGTAGCAGTTCATTCCAAAGTTCAGGAGCAGGAACTGAAAAGGTCCGTTAACCATAGGAGTTAAGATTAAAGCGAGGTTTAACTAATAAATTCTTAAAAGAGGATCTTAGATTGCGACTAGGATTATATGGTCCAAGGAGTTCTTGTATGTAGCTATGTGCTAGTCCATGAAGGTCGTTGAAGGTGATTCAGAGAATTTTAAAACTACACGAAAGTGAACTCGTAACCAATGAAGATCTTTGAGAACCGGAGAAATATTACAAATCTTGGGGACTGGGTGACAAGACGGGCAGATGAGTTAGTTTTTGAATAAGATAAGAGGGAAGACCGTACAATAGCGAATTACAGTAATCAAGTTTCGAAACAATCAGGGCATTAACGATGATCTTTGCAGAGTCGGAGATGAAAGAACGACGATTTAAAAACTGCGTTCACATGAGGTATCATAGAGAGTAGTATATAGGGTAGTTGACAAACCACACCACCTCACAACCGTTTTTCCATAAATAAAGCCCTCAGCTCCCTCGCTGAAGTGGGGGCGGGGCATCTCTCGCCGCGTAGGGTTCTCTGAAACAAACCCCCCCACCCAACAAACATCACCTCCCGCTGCACAGGGTTCCGCGAATTAAAGCCCCCCAGCCCCGAGAAAGTGCGAACCCTATTAGAGAAGCGCAAACAACCACTCACCCCCGTCATTCCCCAAACAAATCCCCCCACCCCTTTCTCTCACCTTTGCAGGAGAGAGATGGGCACCTATATCAAACAAAGGGTAGTATAGCGCAATCCGAGAGCTTGAATGGCGGCGGCCCCGAGAAAGGAACTCCTAGTTAGAGAAAGGCAACGCAGAAGTACATCCATGCGAGTTCCACCTCTCGTGAACTCTGACATGGAATATAGGGCGGCCCCCCAAGAAACAACTACCACGGAGAAAGAGGAGTATAACGAGCAGCTTCTCGCGCTGTTGTGACCCCCTCCACTGATACCAAACTTGGTGGAAGAGCCCTTTCCCGCTGCGCAGCTACCTGAACCACTACGCCCGCAACCTTTTCACCCGTGGGCCTCCCCGCGGCGGCGCCAACAGTACCGCTAAGTTTGGCGGCTGTTTGATCCCGCGCCTGCTCCGAGAAAACGGACTGCCACTCCCTCCGCTATCAATGATCTGTTCGACGACCAAGAAGAAGACGAGGTGAAAGTAGGGAGTCGGCGCCTGTTCATTCACTGGTACATGATGAAGGACCTGATCTTTGGTCAGCGTGAAAAGGTAAGCGTTTTTGTTTATCGGGTGCGGCGAGTTGTCAAAGCGGCTGATGCCAGTAACCACGATATTGTTCTCACTCGAAGAGTCATCAGTGTCGTCCATCAGATATTTGAAAGGGTTCGGTTGGCGGCCAGAAAACATCAAATGAGCCGCGTGTATTTTTTGTTGGCGGCATCTCTCGGGTTCAAGTTGTCTTTCAAGTTCACGACCGCGTTGTCGATGTTCATGTCAAGGTCGCCGGTCATTTGCCCGCCGGCAAGTTTGAGCGTTGTCGACGCATTTTTTGTTCACTCGCTGCGGACAAATCCGTCACATCGTCCCTGATGTTGATGATATCGGTCGAGTTGTCCATGTCAAGATTGGCAAACATCTTGTTCGACCCATCGACGTGAAGAATGGCCCGATTTATACTACAGACGGATGATCCGTCTCTAGTATAAATCGGGCCAATGTTGATCATCCACGTACTGTTTGTTTGTCACATCTTCCCGTTTCAAAGGGTAGGCAACGTTGATGATGCCGTTGTTATTCATATTCAAATCCCTTTCTGCGATCACGTTGAGTTTGGTATTCAGGCCTTCGTCCACATATTTGTTGTTGACCGCTTCGGAGGCCGCACTCGAAGAATCACTGTCTCTCAAATTTTCGATCTTGTAACCGTTCATGTTCAAATTGAAAAACATTGGGTTTTGCTTGTTGGTTTTCACGTAATCCGGCCGTCAACTGCGCTTCAAGATACCTCTTGTTCACCGCGGCCTGCTTGTTGACAGGATCGAGGGTGTTCTCGATGTGGTTTTCACTCATGTTCAGATTGCCCGTCATGAAAGCGGAGCCGTCACGTTTCAAAAACAGACGCGAATCGGTGGTATCACCTTTCTCCCCCTGCTGGCCCTGCGGCCGTTGCAGGCCTCGCGGGCCGTGCGGACCGGTTGCCCCCGGTGAGCCCGGCTTGCCGGCATCACCTTTTTCCCCTTGCCCGTCTGTTGTTGACCCGGTTTGCAAAGAGTTTATGTACCCCATTCTTTATATATCTTCGTCGAAATTCTTTGCCGTCCGTTTTTGCGGTTTGTTGTAATAAAAGAAAGAGAACTTTTCTCCGGTGGCGCGGTCGAGCAGGTCGGGATCCACTCCCAGCTCGTCGTCGATGCGTTTGTTCTCTCTTGGGAGGAAGCTGAAAAGGCAGAAGTTGCTGTAAAATTGCAAAACCGAGCGGCTAGGGTTATTCTGCAAGCCAAATATGAGGCAAACTCAAGCCTGCTTCTTGAAACTTTGAAGTGGGACCGGCTATCATTAAGAAGAAGAAAGCAGAAAGCTACAATAATGTTTAAGTCCCTCAACGGGCTAGCCCCAGTGTACTTGCACGATTTATTCAGTGAGCGGCACACAGACTATGACTTGCGTGATTCTTTCCGTAAGTTAAACTTACCCAAGCCGCGTACTGACTATTTGAAACGTAGCTTTAGCTATACCGGTGCCCTACTGTGGAATTCTCTTCCTGAAAATATTAGGGCGATTAGATCAATTGGGCAGTTTAAGAAGGAAATCAACCGTGCACTCGAAACATTCGAGGTCAACGAAAATCCTTAAGGAATTTAAGAAGGCTGTGAGAGAACTACATTTGTAACGTACAGATTTATATGATTCATTGTAATAAAGATTGTTTATTTATTGATATAGTTAGATTGGTAGTTACTAATTGATCATGTATGTATGTATTTATTATTTCTTTTATTTCACTTTTCTCGGCATATTAGCATGTATTTGCTAGGGGCCTAATCAGCCTCATCAACCCGAGTTGAAATAAAGTTAAGAAATATTCCCACTCGGCAATCTTGTAAATCAGTTTTTGTAGTCATTTTAATTTTTACAAAATGATTGTAATTAAAATACTTAGCATAACTGAAGATTTTTAACCGAGTTTAAATAAAGATTTTACTTACTAGTTGTCCCGGATGTTTTTGGGGACTTTGAAGTAGGTCTGGGTGAGATAGATAACGCTGCAGTTCCGGTGCCAGCCGTTGATGAAATAGTTGATGATGTTGTTCTTGTTTTTTTCACAAACCAGGTCGTCGAAAACGACGATTTTTGGTTGTCGGACGGCAACTCCTCGAGCGGAATGATTTCGGCGCCCGGCGTGTCGATGACCCGGTAACCGACCTCGAGGTCAGTGTTTTAGGTGAAGCCGTTCAGGAGAGCCCGGTACTTGTTTTGGTGGAGGTTTTTCGCAAAATGGAAAACTTTGTCGAACTCCACCAGCTTCTAAAGCATGTGCAGCAGAATGTTTGTTTTGGTGGGCCGGCAAATCAACATCCGGAAAACAAGCACGGGCATGGACGGGTGCCCTTGCCGGTATCCGCTGGTGGGGGCTGAGACGGGATCG
The DNA here is from genome assembly GCA_948470475.1 of Galaxea fascicularis. Lineage (NCBI taxonomy): Eukaryota > Metazoa > Cnidaria > Anthozoa > Scleractinia > Euphylliidae > Galaxea > Galaxea fascicularis. The sequence continues at coordinate 7,026 of CAOKRL010000127.1, read as the reverse complement.
TAATTCGGAATTCTCATTTCGCCTTACATATTTACCCACGGAATTATGTCGGTGAAAAAGTTGCAGCAACAAGCAGCGGCCGCAGCCGATCTCGAAAAACAAAGGATGAAATACGCCGAGCGTTCAAGCGAAACAAAATCGCCAAAGAGTTCGGGGAAGTTTCGGCAGAAGAGCTTTTCCGCCCGTGCACGAAGCGGTTGGACGCTGTTCCTCAGACTGCGGCGCCGGTTGCCCCAGAAGATGAAGATGAAGCCGGGCCGGACTGCGCCATAGACGAGTTCGTCAGAATTAACCCCTTTGATTGGGGGAATTTAAGGCCGGAAGCTCCGACGCCGACCCCATCACCGCCCCCGGAAGAGGAAGAAGAAGAAGAGTGGCCGGCACACCGCCGACGCCCCCTTACCCGGAAGGGGAAGAAGCATGGCCAACATTCCCCCTACCGGTGGAGAAAGAAGTGCCCGAATTGCCGCAAAAAGAAGGGGAACCGTTTGAGCAATTTATCCGATATAAGTCTCAAGGGGATCTCTTACGAGCGGTCAAAGGAGCAATCACCAAAATGGAAAAAAAAAAACACTACAAAGCGGTGAAAGATCCGCAATCTGCGATTTACGGCCTTAAGCAGAAAGAGCTCGAAAGCAGCATAGCCCGCGGCCGTTTCGAGAAAAAACCAGAGCGCCCTTCACCCAAGCAGCCTCAGGAAGGTTTTTGAGCGGTTGCAGAAGACACCTCCGGCGCCGAAAAAGAAACGAACAAAGATGAACATGGATGAAGCTTTCGAAACTGTTATGTCCCGCAGGCGCGCAATAACCGGGGAAGACGAGGAATTAGCTTCTGCTAACGAATTCGGAGAGAAAGAGTGGGAAACGGAGGGTAGCGGTCTGGGAGACGCCGCTGAAAAATTGTCCGACCGGTTGTACGTAATGCTTGGCTCGATCAAGGCGAGCAACACTTCGTCCAAGCAGCAGGCTGTCGTTGCGTTGCTTTCCAGGCTCGCCAAAAAGGGCGTCATCAATGAATTCCAGAGGCGCAAAATTATCAAGGATTATATACGATGACGCTCAGTTTGACCCTCAGCTCCCAATAATTCAGGATGAGTATCGCTAAACACGACCGCGTCCCCAGTGTCTTTCTTTCAAAGATCAGAGATTTCGGGAAAAGAATCGTCATTTACTCGTTTTGGACTTTTTGTTTCTCGCATTGGTTTGAGTTTACATATTTTGAGTTTACATATTTTGGCATGAGATCGAAGTTTTCAACCCGCAAGCGTGAGCGGGTTGGCAGGTATACTAGTATTTTCAATAGTTTTACGTATCATGTGCTGAAGGGAAATATAATGAGCTCCTAATGTTTCGTTGATGGTACAAAAAGGCAGAAGCAAGGCCGAGTTTATAGGTCGCGCTATCGTCGAATTTAATTCAAGGTCCCAAAAGCATTTAAATTCGACGATAGCGCGACGTCTAAAACGAACTAAAGTCGTCTCGTGACGTTTTATCCGTCTTGGCAAGGCTAATAAAAGATCGGTAACGCGTCTTCTGTATATATGTCGCACATTTTCTTATTATTTCTTATTTTTATTTATGACAACTTAGCTCAGCGGTTAAATTATCATAAATAACCATTTTAACTAAGATTGGTCTTGTTTCCATTGGTTATTTGATAAAACCAATGTTGCGTTACTTGGTTATTTGATAAAACCAAACATGTTGTCACTGGTTTAATATTTGATAAAAACAATCTTGCGTTTTTGGTTATTCGATAAAACCGTTTTTTGTTCTTTCTATGATTAGATAATAAAATGTTCCTTAATTCTCCTTTGAATTGTTGGTTTTAAGGCAGGAACGACTTACTAAGTGATTTACGAGGAATTTCCCCTGAGCTTTTCCCCTGTTATCACATATATGCTCTGTTTCTGTTTCGTGAAACTGGTTATTTAAAATAATTATCAAAGGGGTGTTTGACACTATCCACATTTATCGCTATCATTCCCGCATACCGATAATGCAACTTTGAAACAATGGATTGCTCAAGATCGTAGCGGGGATTTTAGTCCGTTTTAGCTTTATACCCTGTTTAAGGCAGAGAGTGATTAAATCGATACCTCGTTCAGGACAAAACACCTGAAAACCGTACCCTATCGGGCCGCATGTCCCGCCATATAAGGGAGTACCCCCCTCCCCCCCGAGTACGGCATAAAGCATAAGGGTTTTCTCAATACACAAGCGTTAACATACCTAATTCGCAACAACTCATGGAGTACCTCGAGAATGAAAAGGGGAGACGCTGATTCTAATGAAAATTCTGATTCTTGAAAATGCCGCTCGATGCAGAACCAATCCCGATTGTTATAGTTACAAATTCGTCCATCTTCGGTTTCTTGGACTTGGACTTGAACGAGGTTTGCCTTTCTTTCCACTTTTGGCTTAGAACGTTTTTAAAAGTAGACACTTGACTAGTTGAAGATGATGATAAACTAACCCCACACTTCCGGCAAAACGTATGATTCTGACTTCTCCACCCACCACATCTGTGGTAAAACATGGCGGACAAGTCCACTTATGTCCAGGATCATACAAGCGGGAGGCGGGAAGGTGACCATGTGACCTGTACTAGCCCCAGGTTCCAATCGCTTTCAGCGTTAGGGCTAGTTACCAGTACCTTGAAATTTTGTTGTGTTCTAGTTTGCCGTTGTGAACCAGAAAATTTTGTTGTGTTCTGGAAAAGATTGTTGTGTTCTGAAAAAGATTGTGGTGTTTCAGAAAGGAAATTGAGTTGTGCTCTTGCCAGGAGCGTACAACTGCCCTATATTCCTGTCACGGCGTATTCACAGACCGATTTATCTTTAGATTGAATTTGCCGCAAATATGAGACTCCCTCAGGAGCCCCATTCTCTCTTGCGAAACTTTTCCTCCATACATACATACATACATACTTTATTCACTTTCCTCACAGAGGCTTTTCAAAGAGAATAATAATAAAATAAAAATACAATAATAATTTAAACCTACTTTACTTATGGAAATATTTACAATTAAAATTAATCATACTAAAAGTACAAAGAAATATTTACACTTAAAATCAAAAATAATTAACAATCTATAAAATCCTTAATTAGTTTACGTTTCAGAAAATATTTAAAATCAGAAACTTTCTCAAGAGTTTTTAGAGAGCTGTCCATGGAGTTCCAGATACTGACTGTTCTATAGTAAAACGTTCTCTGACCACTGGCGGTCTTAAAAAGTGGGATGTTCAGCATTTGTGAACTTCTCGTGGCGCGTCCACTAATTTCTCCTCGCTTACTGAACTGGGAGGTAAGGTACTCCGGCACGCGGGATGTTAGACATTTGAAGGCCATAATAGCGCTCCTGAAGTATAGCTGAGTAGCTACCGGTAGCCATTTAAGCTCTTTTAAAACTGGTGTGATGTGATCATATTTGCGCGTACCCGTCGCAATTCGAGCAGCAAAGTTCTGAATACCTTGAAATTTACTTATATTACTTTTTGATGTATTCGCCCATACGTTCGAACAATAAAAAAGTTTGCTAAAAACTAGTGCGTTAATGATAGTCAGTAGGGTGCGCTTGTCAAAAACATGCTTTGTGCGGCTTATTTGACCGAGACAAGACATACAAGAGGAGACAGTTTTGGTAATGTGTTCATCATAAGTTAGGTTATTGTCTAAAATCACCCCAAGGTCTTTAGCAGTGTGTTCCGGTATGAGTTCTCTTCCCATGAAAGTGAGGTTTGGAATGACCAATCTGGAATGCATTTGCCTGCCACCAAACACCATGAGTTTGGTTTTGCTTGGGTTCAACAATAAATGGTTGTTGCAACACCATTGGCCTATTCTGTGTAAATCATCTCTTAAGTCAGTAAAGGCATTTACGGTATCTTTCAGTTTGAAGGATATAGCAAGCTTAGTGTCGTCAACATAGCTCTGGACGCTGCATTTCCGTGGTGCTGAAGGAAGGTCATTAGTATAAATACTAAATAAAAGTGGTCCCAGTATACTTCCCTGTGGAACGCCGCAGTCTATGGGCAAGGGCTCTGACAATGTTGAATGGATTCGAACCACTTGTCTTCTTTCATAAAGGTAGCTACAAAACCACTGGATAACTCGGTCTGAGGCGCCTACATCTTGCAGCTTCAAAATTAGGGTTTCGTGGTTGACGCTGTCGAAGGCCTTGCTCATGTCTAAGAATACTGCCGAAGTCAACATCTTCTGGTCTATCCCTTTAAGGATAGTGTCAGTTGTTTCTATGACAGATGTTTCTGTCGAATGCCATTTCTTGTTGCCGCTTTGGGTCTTTGTTAACCTCTCGTTTAATTGCAAGTAGGAAGTGAATTGACTGTGTACTACCCTTTCGCAAACTTTTGATAAAACCGGTAGAAGCGAAATTGGCCTGTTGTTATTTGCTAGTTCGTGATTTTCACCTTTAGGAAGAGGTGTCACTTCAGCTAATTTCCAGGTGATTGGAAATGTGCATGTCTCAATAGAAGTGTTGATAATAGACGTAATTACTGGAAGAACCGGGGCAAGGCAGTCCTTCAAAACACGAACGGAAATCTTGTCGATCCCTGGAGCTTTGTTTGATGGCATTGATGAAATTATGCGTTCGATCTCACCACTGCCTGTGGTATTCAAATGAAACTGCTCACGGGGAGGATATTGTCTTGGGACAAAATAATTTCGGTTAGGTGACATATTGCATTTATTAGCCAATGTTTGAATTTTGTCAACAGAACTCTGGCCGACAGAAACGAAAAACCGATTGAACTCATCTGCGACAGTTTTGTTATCCTTGCTGAAGATTCTCTGGGATGTGGATTTTCTGGGGATTATTTGGCGGATTGCTTTCCAAATATTGTTTGTATTGCCTGGGTTTCTTTGAATCTGTTCTGAGAAGAACTCTCGTTCAGCGATTTTAATTTCTCTTTTAACCTCCTGTCTTAAATTTCTGTAAGCCGTCCAAGTCATAGGGTCATTGCTTTTTCTTGCTTCTTTGCGCCAGTAATCTCTTGTTTTCATCAGCGCACGTATGTCATCCGTTATACATGGATTTGGCTTTCCACGGACTTTAAAAGTTTTAATCGGAGCATGCTGGTCTAGTATAGAAGAAAATAACGAGTTGAAAACATGAAGCTTGTCCTCTACATCATCAAAAATATCTACTATTGACCACGGTGCCTTTGAGACATCATCATTAAATGCGTCGGCCTTGTAATGCTTGTAGCTTCTAGTAGTGATATAAACAGGCTTGGAGCGCTCTTTCTTTAGTTTTAGTGTAAGGTAAACTAGGTCATGGTCGCTGATCGAGCTTTCCAAGACCATAACATTAAGAACTTGCTTTGTATCCGAAGCCAGGATTACATCCAAAATCGAGCTGGTAGTTTCCGTTACTCGTGTTGGCTTAGTGATAAGTTGTGAGAGATTGTAGGAGCGGCAGAAATTTAGTAAGGCTTTCGTCTCGGGCTTGTCGCTACTCTCGAGGCGACAATTCATATCTCCAAGCAGGTAAATAGGCACATTGAAAGACGAAGCATAAATAAAGGTTTCAATTAAGTCAGAGTCAAAAAATGACAGTGAAGTATTTGGAGGTCTGTACGCAGTGCAGATGATAAACGATTTCATGTTCCTGACCTGGATTTTTAGCCACAACTGCTGGAAACCAGATGGTGCGGTGGATGAGATGTCGCTCAAGTACTCGACTTTAAAATTTCGCGAAACATATGCACAAACGCCACCACCTCTGTTATTCTGACGATCGAGGCGATGGATAAAATACCCAGGGATTTCAATTTCCAGATCTTGAACCGTGCTGTTGAGCCATGTTTCGGATACCGTAAATATATCGAACCTGTTAGCCAACACTGTTTCTTTTACAAGGACGTAATGATCTCGGCATTTGAGAGAGCGAACATTTAGGGATTTTAGGTGTGCTATGCTCACGTTACCATTCGTTTTGTCAAAACCATTTGTAGAATGATTCAGTGTGGGCCCGGGGTTCGTTTCCACATCGTGTAGCAGTTGTAAAATTGGGCTGAAAGTAGAAGTCGAGTTACCGTAGTAAGCCGTGGCTGCCTTTGATCTTTTGATCCGTGTTGATACATTCACAACAATCTTCCGTGCTGTGACATGTGGCCTTCGGCGAATGAATGTCCAACTTAACACTTTCAGTCGACAGGATGGCGAAATGCATAATTCACGGTAGCGAAATTCGGTCGATAGGTCCTGCCTGTTATCCTGAGAGGAGCCGACAAAATATAACAGGAGAGCAAGGAATAGAAAACGAGAGCTCGTGACGAAACGTCCGTCCGCCATCATGGTTCAACTCACTACCAACTTTCTTTTGTTCTACAGTTTATCTGCGAAGCAAAGAAACAAAGGTGATGATGATGCGGTATCACGTGTACCGAAACTTCCTTTTTCTCGGGAAAAGATCGGTCTGTAAAAATACCGTGACAATGGCTTAGTATGGGAGTTGTATGCTCCTAGTGATGGGCGCCTGGTTTTGCCCCTGTGGGCCACCGTACACCATGGAACTAAATTCGACGTCTTAAACCATTTAGCGATTTCTGTCGACGGATCGAATTGATGAATTAAATGTGAAGTAAATTCGTTTTCATTTTTCCTTGGGATTTTCATACCTGTCCTCTAATATACACTCGAAAGCTAGCACCTTGTTGTTGCAGAGCCAAATGACCACGGAAAAGGCAGCATGCAGACTGGTTCCCCAAGTCCCCAATCCAGTCATGATGTCATAGGCACGGTTACACACACCACGGTAAATTAAATGGCATTTCCCATGATAGATCATCCCGAGGTGCATCACACTCGGATATTAGTAGTCTCCATCGCAGCCGTTTTTTTGGATGTCATGTTGCGTGACATCCAAAAAAACGGCTGCGAGGGAGACTAGGATATTAGTATACCGTGTTAACCTTCGGTTACACGCGATTTGTGATTTGCCAAGTTAAAATAAAGTTTTGCGATTAAACCCGCGAAGAAAAACCACTACCTTTGCGGTT
>CAOKRL010000126.1:7500-17792 GCA_948470475.1 Galaxea fascicularis | reverse complement strand
AATCTGTGAGGAAAATCGGTCGGAAAATCTCTAAATCTGAACATCAAGAATAAAGTCTTGTGGACGTCTAGAGGGGGTATCTTTTTTCCTCTCTATCAGAGCTCTCCATACAGCAACAACAGTTCGAATCTAATGGAATCATTCATAAATCATCCTTTTTCCCACAAACGGTTTCACAGACTCTATCCCATTGAATAATTGGCATTACCAGGCCCGTAGCAAGACTAAGGCCCGTTTCAAACGCCGTGCTAAAGTCGTGCCGAACTAAATTCAATTTGGCTCGACTGTAGCACGACATTGGCACGACTCGGTTTCAAACGTCGAACTTGATAAGTCGAGTTAAAAGCTGTTGCTGTAAACATGCATCAAACCATAACAAACCGGTTTTGCTGACTTTTAAAATGTGTTTATAATTTATGAATTCAGTTCGGCACGGCAATAGCACGCCGTTTGAAACCATGCCGTGCCAATGTCGGGTAGCACGACAGAGCTTGCCGTGCTACACGGCAGAGTCGAACTTAATTCTTAAATGGTTTCAAACGCCGTGCTACAGCCGTGCCAAAGTCGAACTTAAATAACGAATTTAGTTCGGCACGACTCTAGCACGGCGTTTGAAACGGGCCTAAGGCCGCTTGCCAAAAGGCACAACAGGCCAGCCAGACCGGTCATTTTGAAAATGAAACGGGCTTCTTTCGAGGATTTTCGCTAAAAACCCATCACTGCTATGCATACTACTTAGAAACAAACTGATCTGACAAGACAGTTATTATCAATAGCGGAATTCTCTTTACGAATAAACTGGTCTGGCCGGCCAGTTCTGACTAATGGTAAGCGCCCTAAAATAACCGGGTGGGGAGGTAATTGGCCAAGTCCACCCCGCCCCCCGCTTCACCTCTTCCTCCGCCAAAAAGGAGTTTGAAATAGCATGATGGACAAAAAACGTCAAGCTATGCCATGTCTGTACGACTACGACGTAAAATTTTCCAATGTAATTCACTAGCGTGGGAAACTGTTTGTAAGGCGGCAGTAAACTAGGCTGCGAAGCAAACGTTTCCGTGGGGTTTTCAGCGCTCGAAATTTGGGATGCGCAGGTTATGGAGCGAGAGCTCCTCCCCTCCCCCCTCAAATTCCTGTTTTGCTCTCGCTCCATTACTCGCGCATACAAATTTTCGAGTGCTGAAAACCGCACAGTTGCTTTGCAGGCTAAGTAATAAACAGACAATTAAAAGTCGTGACTATGGCACTTTGGGCGTCAGAGTTGCACATGAATTAAATTTTGTTTTAATTATGCAATTCTATCTTTAGTGTAATAGAATTGATATTAAGTTAGTTTACCCACCTTTAAAATCGGTTACATGTTTGGTATGAAAGATCCTATCCCTCGTGGGCTGCATGGGTGTGTGGTATACAAGTTTTGTGGGCGGGCTGTAATGCCCGCTATGTCGGCGAAACCACCCTGCATTTTTCCACGCGCGTACGTGAGCAGGTGTTGAGAGATAGAGAATATCACATTTTCAAACACCTACAAAATTCTCGGCAATGCCACACTCTATGTTCTAATGACTGTTTTTAGCATCTTAGATCGATCGCGCTTCCACCACCTCCCAGCGTAGGATAAAAGAAGCTATCCATATTCAATGGGAAAAAACTACACTAAATCATCAACTTTATCATGTTAATTAAAATTAAACCATTCTTTGTAATGTTTTTTTTTTTGCCATGTTTCCTTTTGCTCTTATAGCTAATTACTAGCATTTTGCGCACACTATGTATTCAACTCTGTACTTTGTAATTTTAACCGAAGATGGCAGATGATTCTGTCGAAACATGGTTTAAAAAAAAACGTGTTGTTATCAAAAATTGCAATTATGCATTTTTGGCAAAATTACGTTTTAACTTGCGTAACGCCAAGAGTTGGGTGAGGAAGGGCTGGGGCTCAAACCCCTCTGCCCGAAACATTTCGGGCGCATTTCGGGTGCCATAATTTCCTTCCTATCTTAAAAACGAAGACATTTCTAGGCATGAAATTTTGCAACAAATTTACCCTTTCGTATTTTAAAATCATAGTAAAAGACCAGTTTCTAAAGCAAGCGGATGGCAGTTTTAGAAATAGCTTTTCGTACCCGAAACGTTTTCGGGACTTTCGAGAAACGGGTCGCTGGTTACTGAAGCATTGTTTGGTCATACACTGATTTAACCGATCCATGTCCGTTTTGACAACAAATATGTGCGATCAGAATTTTAATGAATGATGCTTCTCGACCAACTCTATTTTTCATGGAATTTGGTCGCCAAAACAAAGCGAAAAAACTTAGTGTACCATCTGCAGTAACTATATATTAGGCCTGCATAAAATCCTTTCATTCTGCAGTACTCTGTTTTTTGTCGATTTTATCTCAGTCACTGAGTAATTCCAATGAAACTAACTCAAAAAGCCCTTAGGCTTTTTTTAGCATATCTCTTATTTATTATTATTATTATTATTATTATTATTATTATTATTATTATTATTATTATTATTATTATTTTGTCGTTGTGTGGCAACAAAGGATGGGAACTGAATACCCTCTTCTGATTTGCATTCAAGAAGGCTGATCGAATTGTCTGAATCATAATACCGTATTTTTTCAATTTAATGCCCCCGGCGTTTATTTCAAACTTGGCCTTATGGACCCATCCGGCGTTTATTAGCAAGGTGCAATTTTCTGTCCTTTTTAAATTGATTTATTACTATCTGTTCTCCGAGACCCAGAGGCAGTTTCTTAGGGCGGAACGATTATTCTCTTCGTCTCGACTAAACAAACTGTCCCCTAGTTACCGAAAATGATTATTACCAAATTAAAGCAAACAGAACATAATAGGTAAAGCATGAGCAAGCCAATACACGTACGTAGCAAGTAGATGGGTACAAGTGAAAAAAATGTTTTGACTTCATAATAGGCAACTTCGCCAACGTCTTTCTTGGAATGCGGGGCGTCGAACAAACGCCGGGGCCTTGATCAAACGCCCCCTGTGTTTATTTTAAAATTACTGGTTTTTACCAGGCGTTTATACGAGGCCGGTGTTTAATCGGGGTCCGGCGTTAAATCGAGAAAGTAGGGTAATGAATGACAATCTCCTGCTTGAAGTCTTTTTCAGGAAGGATATTAACAGAATCTACACTATCATGGTGGGAGTGATGACCACAAAAGGATTTGTCTTCTGTACTTTGATAAGTCAACTGTTGTTGATTTTGGTTTTAGCTGGGAAATCAAAGTATGTGAGGCACTGTGAGAGTAAAATATATTGTAACTTAAGGCCTGTTTCTATGAGGCGAACCGGCCCGGTTAAGCCATCATACGCAGGCCCACTTATCGAGATTTACCGAGATTTACATTTCTCGTTCATTGCTAATAATTATACATCTTTACATAAAAACTTAAGCTTGAATAAATAGTGTCCATGCATATAATGCGTTTCGAAAACGTTGATCGATAATATATACAAAATTACAACTCTTTAAAAGTATTAGCTTTTTTACAAATTCATCTACTCTACTCATCCTTTACGTGCTATTTAATAAAAAGAGAAAAAATTAACCGAATAATAATAAAAGTTAGGATTAATGGTTACCCGCTACATTTTAATTTAAGCGGCAGTCGTCTATGAAATCACCTATCTTACGAAAGGGTGTCCTTGAACCCCTGAAGCACTGATCTTAAAATTTCAAAGGACAAAAGTGTTCTTAGCCATGTAATAACAAAGTGGTAGGGTTCACCGTCCTTTTGAGATAACTCCGATTGCACTTTGAAATAACATACGTAACTCTAACATCGAAAAATGCCGTAATTACTCGTGACCAGAAACCCCCTGCCTTTATGTCCAATCTTGCCTCTGAGCTTGTGACAACGCTTCTAAGATTGAATCGTTCATTGTCGAGAGGTTGAAGGTGTGGTTCAACTTCGACATCCTTGCAAACCTTACTGACAAATGAGGCTAGTAGGTTATGAACACCATCGTGTGTCTGCGCTACAAACCTCCCCCCACCTTTTTTGCCTGACAGGGCATGGCCGACAGTAAAATTCTCTCCACAGACGCACAGGCTTGGTAAATCGGACAGGGGCATGTTATACCGTAAACGCAGAGAGTCTCTAAATTCCTGTTTATTCAGAACTAGACCCTGACCTACAAGAGGGACCGCGGTCAGCCACAAATTCGCACCCTTGTCTCTTAAGTGATTGACTAACTGCAACACGTCTAGGGAAAGGGTGGCATCGATACTTTCCATTCTCGACTTCGGGGACGCCATTTTGACACTTTGAAGGTGTCTTCCTAGCTCTTCCGTCGATTTCTCTCCTGTCACCATAAACGCGCTCTGTGTTGTTATAGATTCTACGTGCGATGCTGTTATTGACGAAGAAGCAGCAAATTGATGTGGGGCTTCAAGTCGTAAGTCCGGTAAGCCCAACCCTCCTTGTGCCGGAGACAGAGTGACGAGCTGACGCAGCTCGCAAGGAAGGGCCTCCGTTTGACCAAACAGTGTCCGGGAAGAAGTACGTCGTCAATCATCTCTTGGAAAGGATCAACTTACTCTTCAAATGATTCTATTGTACGCATGAAATAGATAAACTAGGGATTTATAACCCTTTGTAAAGGCAGTATTGACTGCATGCGGCTGACTCCGGCTTTAATGTTGCAGACAGTGTTTCATGACCAGTTTCTCCTTTCTATCCAATGACTTTCTCGTGACAATAGTGGTCTTTGTATTCTTGAGATCCAATGACAGCCCCTAAGTGATACTGGCCTTCAATTGTAATATTGACCGCATCTTGCAATACCCTCTCTGTCTCATCTACAAGTTTCTTCAGCCAGCTTTTTTAACCATTCTCAAGATAACCAAACTTCTTTCCTTCCTGGCTCAAGCGCTTGTGCAAGTGGTACAAAGGCTCGATTCTTCCAACCCCCGCAAAGTCGTCCGCCAGCCATACTTGTTTAACACCTGGCTACTTGTCCTTAAACGCTGGATCATAATAGAGGTGTTGACCGAGTACCAGGGTATAGCTGAAGGGTCACCCTGCGTAGTACCCTCATGTGAAGGCGTTACTTGTATCGATCAGTGCAGCAAAATCCCATCAGTTTCTTTCCTCTGCAAAGACTTGACTCATTGCATGTATCGCGGCCTCTGAGCCTGCACTATGGCCTGTGCACACTTTTAGAGGGCCCGATGCCTGTTTGATCTCTTCCTTTAAGAAACCGGCTATAGTTTTTGCAACTATTCGTCTCAGGACTTCGCCAATTGGTCGAATTCCGGGATTCTTATCCAAAGGAAAGAGCCTGCAAGAGGTAAAGGCTTCCAGTGGTGATGGATGGTAAAAAATTTTTAACAGATTTCTGGTGAGGAGAAATAATAATAATAATAATAATAATAATAATAATATATTGATAACAAACACAAACATGAAAATCCTATATACAATTAGTAAAATAACTTTTCAGTCAAAACACCATTTACAAATTCTTTAATTCTTTCACAATTTCACGAGGATAAAAAAATGCTATAGCAAAATGCTAAAGTAACACGAGTGCGAAAAAGGCAACAACAAAACAATTAATGTCACAGGGTGTCTCTCCGCAGTGCCTCTGTGGAAAAAAACACATTAAGTTTGGATTTGCAGTCATAATATAGTTATTTTCTTAACGCGTTATGAATGGGGTCAGTTACCACTGTAAGTCATGATTACTGTATATTGGTAGAGCTCGAAAGTGCGTTTTTAAGCTACACGGATAAAAAGGACTTTACACAGGCATTTTCCTCATTTTGTTGTAGGTTTATTTACGTTATGCAGATCGAGTTCTTGAATTTGATTGTTTCAGATTTTATGCTGCTGCAATAAAAGGCACGCAACAGTTTGAATATTAAATTTGAGTGATTTAACACTGGTTTTAAAGGTCTGAAATGCGAGAAAATCAACCTACATATCCCCAGCGTGGGGAATTTGATGCCCTGTGAAGCCCTAACAGGTGGGGTATTTGACCTTAAAGCTGGCAACATTGTGGGGAATTTGACCAAAATGTTTCTCGGGGAAGGCGGGCGGGTGAGTGGGGATGCGCGTTCATGGATTTGACTGATACATAAACGAAACTTTCGTTTACCGTTTTATTTTATTCCAAACATAGACACTCCGGCGGGCGTTATCAAGATTGCAGTGTCGAAAACGGGAGAAAAGTCAATGAATTGCAAAACGATTGCAGTGCCGATGGCAACAATTTTGATTCTTGGGTTCGGAAGTATACCACCAGTGGCGACTTGTACAACAACTTCACGCCTTGCAGTGGGAGTATCCTGAACGAGGATAGGACTAAAATGGTGATCAAGTTTTGTTACTGCTACAACTTCTGTGGAGCGGGCCAGACTAGCGACGGATGTGAGGTAGAAGGCCTTGATGGAAGGCTGGATCGGAATGCCAACTTGTTCTCCTCTTACAGAGCAATGTACGTCGATATTTTGTTGCTCGAGTAATCCTGTAGCTCTTCCAGACCTATATTTTCATTGGACCCTATGACCTGTAGCTTCTTTTGTTTTCAGGGCTAAGGGTATTGTTTGTGTTGTGCCACCTATTGTTTCGTTCTCTAATCACAAACCGCGTCTGGAAATTATAAGCAACGGGGTCTCTCTTTTGTTCAACAACACCAACCGTCGGTCTGGTGTTCTGTTAGCCAGTTCATTCCTTATCAAACTTTGGAAAAGAGTTAGGGCCTGGGGACGAATACAAACTTCATTGAAAATCAATAAAATTAAACTAAGTGGTTTTTCGCATGAAAGGGCGCCTCAAAATTAGTTGTTTAAGCAAGTTTGAGCAAGTTTGGTTGAAAAGCCGCCGGAAAACAGGCATTTAAAGATCATGAAATTCACATACCGTGTTTTCGTTTTTTTCGGAAAGTGCGCCCCGCCCCCCCCCCCAAAAAAAAACACACACACACACAAAGTCTCTAGTTTTCACTGTCTTATACTTCAGTGAGTGTCATTGAAATTAAAGATTTTTATGCAACAATCAATTTTTCCTTCAAACTTTTTCGTGCTTTCATTAGCGATTTCATTGTTGGTTGGACTATTCACCATGGCGTTGGAGAAGGCTGTATAACCAATGGAAACAGACAAAAAATCGAAACATATGTCAAGATCATGCCGCTAATGTGATATGTCAATTATCTAGCAAAAACATCTAATCGGGAGAAAACGTTGAAAAATAACCTTACGTCCTGCTATTTCCAATACGCCGGCAAATCGTTTTAACCAGCGTCAACGACGATAACCATGCGCAGGTGGGCGTGTCATGCAACTAACGGCGCCGTCGTGTTTAAAGCTCGTCGATTTGTTAGCTTCCTATTATAGATACTATAGATGGCAGATCATCCGTCCTGGACCAGTTTCCACGCACTTCCCAGAAACCCCTTATTTCATTGGTTCTTATTAATGCGAAGCTCCATTACTTCAGGGCTAGGGTTAATTGTTTCTGTTGTTTGTTTATTGTTTTTTTAGCCTATCCTGTGAGTTGTTCCGAAAGCTGCGTGCCGCCTCTCCTGGACGAACTTGGGCAAAGAACAGTAGTTCTTCTAATAAATTTGTCGGGAAAAACAGACGAATTATCCGTCCGGATGAACTAGCGTGGATAATTTGCCCAAGTTGCTCGTCCCACACTGACGGACCCACCTCTCAAAGTTATAAATATTTTTCAAATACTCATTCATAATTCATGAACCAAACAATCTATCGCGTCCATTGAAATCGGTCACGTACTCGTGACCCCGGTTAACACTGTCAAACTAAAAAGCCTGGGGGCGGCATTTGATTTCAGTCCCAGGGGAGAGGAGGGCTGATTGTATTTTGCTTCATTGATATTCTCTACATAATAATTTCGTTCTTATCAGCATTCTTTTTATAGAGAATTCTAATAACGATGACGTTTTAAAAGCCAATTCGAACAAAATGCATACCTGCTATCCATCTTGCCCATAAACTTGACTGCATTCCCTTGATTACAATTCTCTAAATAACGCTGTTTACCAGAACAGATACTATAGACCCGGCATAGTAAATCGAACCCAATCGAACTAAATTTCAATCGAACTCAATCGAACTCAATCCACGGATTGAGTTCGATTGAGTTCGATTGAGTTCGATTTTCGAACGTTCGATTTACTATGCCGGGTATAGAGCGTTCGTGGAAGTTTCTCCTGTATCTTTGCATACTTCCATGATGAACTTCGTCAGCCAAAAGAGACTCTGCCGTCATGTCGCAACAAATGTTCGTTTCCAAATCTTGAATTTGAGAGGTTTTCACAGCAGATCCGCTTTCTTCCTCACGAGCTTTCTCACTTGTCCTTTCTGCCTGCCACTCCCCAAAAATCTTCATCGCCCATTTATTTACCGAACGGGTCGACTTTAGAACAGCATTTTCCAATATTTCCCTTTCTTCCACCGCGCTTTTTGGCTCACGAAACGTCAGGTTCGAAGCCATCGGATTTTTGGTGTGTCATGAATTGGTCATGCAGTCCCAAAACCAAACAGTGATAATTCTCACAATAATTCCCAGGGCGACTCCACGTAATGCGTGATTGCATCTTCAAATTCATTTGTGCAACACGAAATTAAAATTATCACACTAGTACGGAACCAAAAATTATCGCACAACTATATATTTATACATTTAAACATATCGAAACACACAAGCATCATTTTCATTTGAACTGATCGATATTGTAACAACTTTTTGCAACTGAACGTAAGCCAGCTGAATTGAAACGATGATACTGATGTAATGAATGAATAAAAAAAAAAGGAAAAAGAAAATCAGGGAGATATGGGTGAAAAAAATTACCACTTGTTTATAGTTTTCAAATTTATTTTTTTCAGATGCAAAATCGACTGTACACCGGAAGACAAGGTATATTTATGAACTGACATTGATTATAATTACACAGTACTGCGATCCCTCACGACTGAATAACTCATGTTCTGGACACTGGCGATTGGTAACATCCAGAGGTCACCAGCTTATTCCCGCAACCGCAACAGGCTCAGAGAATTTTGTAAGAAAAGTAAAGAACCCACGAGAAGCTTCAGTTAGCATTACATTTTACCCCGGTGTGCAACGTTTCGCATACAGAAACAGGAGGATACTTTCAGGAAGGAATCGTATATACGCATTTAATTCAAGTAATGATCATGAATGTCTCAAATGTCTCTCTGCGCATGCACCAGACAAACCCACGGCACATGATGTACACAAGTCTTATGCACTTCAACATTAAGGCATATACACATTTTAGACCAAATCATAAAAATAAAACAAATCCTTATCGCTCAAATATACTTTAGATTTGAGACATTTTAAGGGTAGAATAATTCATGCTAATTTACAACTGTTGTTTATTCAGCTGGAGCGCATTTCGACGCTTAAAAACGAGCTTGAGAAAGGCACGGTTACAAAGGTGATTTCAATCACTGAAGGTACCACTTCTATACAGACCAGCGCAACGGGAGGCACCTCTAGTACTTCAGTTTCCGCCAAGATTGGTATAACCCTGAAAGAAGTCTTCGCAGCTGAACTTGGCGTCTCCCACACGACCGAGTATAACTGGGGCCTGAGTTCCAGTAGCTCTTTCACTCGTGAAGTGAAACACGAAGCTCGAATACCGGTGGAACCCGGTAAACAGGTCAGCGTGTACCAAGTGATAGGGACATGTAACAACAGTGATGGAACGGTTTACACCGTCAATACCAAGACGTTAGTTGTCCGTGAGGAGTCAACCAGCAGCCCTTAAAGATAATCCACAACTTAAAACTATTGCCTGTTGGTGAAGTTTGATATTTGCTTGTCAAAAGTAAAGGAGAAATAAACAAAATAATTCCTTGCTGAAGTCAACTGCGTTTGTATCATTGATCACCATTCGTTTACTAACAGGCAACATATATCTTTAAAAGTAAAAAGACACGGAAAATTAGAATTAAGCCTCATGTGCCTATTTAAATTAAACCAGTGGGCTCGGTTGTTCAAACCTGAGTAGCGTTGAGAGAGTGGGCGTCAACAAAAGCCTTTGCTAGCGCCAACTGGAAACCCAGCCTATCGCATTTCTACAATCGGCGACAAAAGTGTAGATGTTTATCCATTAAACCGACATTGATCTGGCTTAACTTTGAAGTCGAATATCTCGGTAAATGTTCACTCTATTTAAAAGTTTCCCCTCATTATTAAGAATGACTTTTTTCAAAATTCTCAGACAAACTTTTGGTGGGGGGCGTGCAATGACTA
>CAOKRL010000126.1:0-2500 GCA_948470475.1 Galaxea fascicularis | reverse complement strand
GTGTTTGTGGACTGGGGAGGCAACTGCACACCAACTCCTCACCTTAGAACCCAACGTGGACACTAACTTATTATTAAAAGTTATTATAACATGTGCAGTCACCAAGAAACCAATTCACATTGATCCATTTTTGTTACATTGTAGGTCAAACCTAAATGACTGTCCATGAACTAATATTACACAAAGCCCCGTGTTCAGACAACAGCAGGTTTCGAGTCAAAAACCTGAGAACACTGGCTCCCTGACCCAAACACTGAGTTGTTGAGTAAGAAAATTTAGGAAGAGCCCTTGAAAAGCTTCCATGACCTCCAAACTCTTA
The DNA here is from genome assembly GCA_948470475.1 of Galaxea fascicularis. Classification (NCBI taxonomy): domain Eukaryota; kingdom Metazoa; phylum Cnidaria; class Anthozoa; order Scleractinia; family Euphylliidae; genus Galaxea; species Galaxea fascicularis. The sequence goes on along the minus strand of CAOKRL010000126.1, from coordinate 2,181 downwards.
AAGATATCTGGAGCACCTCTTATTTTTATTCATATTAAACCACGTCTAAGCTTACTTTTTTTTAAATTTTCTTTTGTCACAGTCTAATACCAACACTTTATAAGGAGCTCAAAGGAGAAGGAGTTGAATTTCCCACTGAAAGTACAAAGGTTGGTTTATTATTAATTTAGGGTTTGTATGGAAAGTATAATTTGAATTTTAGTCTAGGATGTCCCGGACAGGGAATTCCTGGAAAATGGCGGCAGGTCCTGGAAAATGGCCGCAGGTCCTGGAAAATCCTGGAAATCTGTAAACTTACTGTGAGTAATTTCATGAATGGTTTATTAAGGAGCAGCCAAATGGGAAGATAACAAATGAAAAATACTTAATTTGTGTTATTATAATTTACGCCAACAAAGTACACTGTAGAAGCGAATTTGATTGGCTGCTGAGCAGGCTGGACTTCCCTATGACGTCCGTGGGCATTACAGGCATTCTCGTAAGCACAACACTTTTTAACGTAGCGGAACTTTTTCTCCCAATAACTGCTGGATTTAAGGGAAACAAAAGTGACACGGGTCATTCGGACAGTGAGTTATATTCTCCCGGAGAGGAATAAGAAGAAGCCAAAATTCAACTTCCAATTCCGGTGCAATGCGGTTCTCTTTTTCGTTGTAGTTTTATTTAAAAAAAATATATATTTTTTTTTTAACTAACGTTTTAACCTCGCTATACTGTAGCTTGGTCAATACACCAAGTCCTCAGTCTGAGATTTCCCTGAAGTGACCTCACTCTCGATTAATAAGAATAGTTTATGAGGCCAGCAAAAGTCCACGTCCTTTGTCGGAATTCTCTTCAATTACAAAATGCAAGATATTAATACAATGAATTTGAATGACGTTTTCAGGATTCAAGCTTACGATCATCTGGTAGTTCACCCCCCTCGTCAACAGTAGCGTCGTCAAGTCCACAGCAAGAGGATGAAGATCTGGCAAGAGGTTTGTTACCAGTACTGACATTTAATTGAAGAGTAGAAACTAAGAATTTTTTCAATGAGATGACATTGGTTTTGTTCGTTACAGAAATGCGCTAACCTCGTCTCTTTTCCCACAGCAATTCAGTTGTCCTTACAAGAGGCTGAGGCAAGCAAGGTATGTTAGAAACAATAAGGTACTTCCTTTAAAACAACAACGACGTCATCATCATCTTCATCGCCATCTCGATCATCGTCGTCGTCATCGGCATCGTCGTCATCATTATCATCATCATCATCATCGCGACATGACGGTCACCCTCATCGTCTTTATTACTTCAGCTTACATCAATGCGTTTTCCAATGACACTGATTAGACGTTGCTTTGTTTTAATTTTCAGCCTAAAGTGTCCAGTCTTTACCCAAGTTTCAGTACTCCTTCACCAGCACCTGTTAGAAGAGTAAGTACCCGTGGTACTGTGAAAGCACAGCATACCCAGGTCCCCATAACGTTAATTTTCGTGAATACAATTCTCTATTTTCTCGTATTCTGGACTATTTGGAACACGTGTGTGGGTGTCTGTACAAAATTGTAAACAGCTTTTTTCTCGTGGCAGGTTGAAGCGAAAAAAGTGCGTGCACTGTATGACTTTGAAGCAGTTGAGGACAATGAACTCACATTCAAGACTGGAGAAATCATTTCTGTCCTTGAGGATAGGTTAGTCTTATGATTTCGCAGTCAGTCCTACCAACATGTTTCTGAGGAAGGCAGAACTAGTTAATTAAAACTGCGATCATGAACAAAACTGTTGAGAAAATTGAGCGTTGAAAACAGTTTTAATAGGGATACTTTATTAGGGATACTCCTAAAACGGTAAACACTATACCAGGAGTTAAACCTCCCTCCGGTCGATTGAACGTTTCCTTGACAATTGTGGGTTCCCAAATTCAACACTGAGTAGGGATTACTGGTACAAGAAATAACTTTACCAATGTTGTTGAGCCACACATAATGGACAAGGATTTCTGGGCGCCGAGACTGTAGACAATCGAAGCCGAAGCAAAGTAGGTGGAATTACCTATCAAAAGCTATGTTGTCGGACCAGCAGATTAAGTCATTTCTCAGGTTTTGATTGTGACTTGAAAGAGACCTAGTTTTCACCAGGTTGTCAGCCGCCTTTGAGTTGGCGCTAACCTATGAGTCAGTATCCTATTTAGAAGTAGTATTG
>CAOKRL010000125.1:7500-17963 GCA_948470475.1 Galaxea fascicularis | reverse complement strand
ATTATTTTCTAGCTAAGGTGGTATGTGTTAGGCAAATTCGGTTAGTTAAAAAGTGCAGTTAACGTTATTGTAGAAAGAGTGGTTTTCAATTGTGTGTCATAAAACCAGAACCACAGAGCAAAAACTCTGACCAATCACAAGAGACTTTTTTTTTGTTAATTGGGTGAACATGTTTTGCTGAAAGGCAACTGTGGTTCAGAACAAAAATGAAAAACCGCTTTTTTCAAAGCAGTAAGTGTCAAAGCCAGCAGGGTCAAGAACGCAGGGAGTTGAAGAATATGGTAGCGATGTTGGTTTTTTTTATCCCTTCTAATTTAAAAAAATGATGGAGTTGCCGACCGAACATTGAAAGACTCTAAAAAAAAAAAAAAAAAAAATTAATAATAATAATAATAATAATAATAATAAAAGAGTGGCCAAAAATATAACACTGTTATCGGTAGTATCACGTATCTAACTAGTAACGACTTCTGTCATGAATGCTCTGCAGACGTCATAGTTATCAATTTGCCAATGCAAAGCAATTATACAGTTTACGGAGTCTTACCTTGGCAGGTACCCAGTTGTCACGTGCAGGTTAATTATTCACGCAAAGAACAAATCACACATAACAGCTGCTCACAGACAATACCTTCCAGCCAAACACATTAGGCGAATTTCATTTATTCAAAGCTGTAGTCAAACGCCTTTTTGTTTATGAAGTGACGTTCAAAGCATTACCGTTGAACTGGAGCGCGGAAACTATGCCGTTAATCGATATCACAATAAGCTTTATTAGTCTACTGGCATTTACAAGACAGCTACGCATACTCTCAATTTGGTAACTGAGATATTTGTCGTTGTCATTTTTTTTAAGTCTTCTAAATTCATTTTAGGCTGCTTTTCTTTGACTTTTTTGGTTCCCAAGGTGACTGAGTTATGCACATTTGATTGATTCACCGTCAGGATATTGTTATTTTGAGTACTTTTTCAATCTGACGTTCTTTGCTCCAATTGCAATTTGTCCCGGCCCGGACGATGACGTATCCGTTTCTGACTTCCATATAAGTCTGATACTACCCGGATGATTGGGCAGAACCAGTATACTGAGTGGATCTGGCACAGGGTCCAATGTACGTTTTCTCAGTCGTCATTTATGTTTTCATTCATGAGAATCGGGTCGATATAGTAATAGACCACTTTACAGTTGTGGCAGAGTTACATGGCCTATGAATGGAAGCGAGGCTGAGGGTGACCTTGTTGTTTGATAGAAACCTTTCTGCTTTCCTTATGTAAATGCAGACTAGTTAGCATTACAACAACATGATTTACATGATAAAAACAGTGAGGTCTCCGATCAATACAAGGTCACCGGCAACCTCGCTGCCATTCATAGGCCAGGTCACTGAGCGAACAACTGTAAAATGGCCTATTCGACGTGTTTAATTTAGTGACCATGGATGATCGAAATCCTTTAGTTTATGCGCTCTTGCAAATCGGTAACGAACTATACGATTCGAAGCAATGTCTTTAATTGGTTCTGGGTCCAGATTCATGAGGGCTTCCTAACCATGTATCCTAAGTATTGTTTTCAAGCAATAGGCAATTGTTTGGAAATCAATAGCCTATTGCGAGAAAACAATACTTAGGATGCATCTTAACTTTATTTAGGGGGGCTGTAATCCATTCCCTTCATGTCATCCGTGGCCACAGTCAGCGCCGAAATAGTTTCAATCCACATGGTGAGTACTTCCTATTAAAACTGAAAACGCAAGATGAAACCTTGTACAAATTTTGTAAATACACCCTCTGGTCTATGCAAATTATGTAAGAGTGCCCCTTTAACTCGTTTTAATCTTTCGTGTACAGTCCACTTGAATTACAGACTTTTGATTAATATTCCTATTCGAGGCATTGTGTACAGAACTTCAATGAATTCGATCAACTCAACTTTCGTTACCAGGACCTTCCCTTCCGCTTTGGGGGTGGGGCACAAGACTACACGATAAATAGCACTTAAGGGGGAGATCTTTTTACTGAACGGACGCGTTGAACTTTTTTTCAACGAATAAAAGGGCTCAAGAGTGGCTGCGTGTAAGGATCGAGAATCATTTGTCAACGATCAATTTAGTAAATCGCTGATATTTTGCTCCTTTGGAAGACTATCCTCAAAAATGATATTTGAAAGATCCATCGAGTTTTTAATTTTCAGAAATTCACGACAATCTCAAAGCATGTGCGGTCAAAAAGCGGTCAAAGTGCGGTTTTTCACTAAGTCAAGCGTCTGAAATAACACGCGGAGACGAAGTGCCTCTGAGAACTCGAAATATGTTCAATTGAAATCAATTAAACTTTGAACAATCCTAGAACAACTATTTGTCTTAACATTGAACTTTTAATCACTTCTCAGAGGACGATCGAATAGTATCCCATGATGCAATTTGCTACGTACATGACGCAACATCGAAGTTATCATGGATTTCAGCGTGAAATAACGTGGTTTTCTCCGCGGTCTATTTCTTATTTGTATTTTAGTATAAGGTAAGAAAAGTGCATTACTTAATTCTTTGGCACAATTATAATGATCTGTAAGTGTTCAAGAGGGCAGTCTTATTATAATATTCTTGTCTTTGATTGTGTTATGTGACTATTCGCATCACAAAGCATTCATTGACCCGTAACAAGGTCATGAATATTCGCTTTTTTTTGCATAGTATGTTGATGTCTTCCATTTTTGGGCATCACGCCACAGAATATAGACATAATAGTGAGTTTTGACTAAGAAGTACCGAGAAGTACCCACATTTTTATGACCTTTTAATTGATCGAAGTTGACTGAAATTTCGTAACATACCAGTGTTGCGCGTGTGGATGTCTGTCTCAGTTCGTTTGGTGCTTTATTCCCGTGCTTGGTCATCTTTTAGAGTCAAAATGATTATTTTCGAAGGTGTTTTGGTTATTATTCTTTCCGAAACTGCAAAATGCTCAGCAGTGATAACTAGCCTTAATAACGGAGTGTTTAACTTCGTAAATTTCAATAGCTCAATGGAACCATCATCTTCAAAGAGATGTCATGTAGCAAGCAGCACAACACCGAACAAACCTGCTAAGAAGCGGAGAAGAGAGGTCAACAGAAAAATCTGAAAACCCCTTAGCTTCTCTTCGGAAAATGTACCACTTGAAAATGAAAGTGATGGCTTGGTCAATCCAGAGATCAAGATGCCGTCTCGAGCGAATTCGCAACAACCGCAGGGATGAGAGCTCTTCTTCGTTCGCCCATGCTTTCCACATAGCTTATATGTGCTTCACGACAGACCCACGAAACACAAGTAAAACCCTTCACTGTAACGGCAAAATTCTCCTTGAAAACGCAGTGAAAATAAACTAAATCGCTACTCTTGAAAGCAGAAGCCACGGAATACACCATTTTACTAATGATCAGTTCCCAGTGAATTGTGGGTAGATCCAGTCCTCTGTGGGGGCAAACGGCCCTCTAAAGACCTAATGTGAAATTCAAATTTTGACCGTTTGCCCCCACAAAGGACTGGATCTACCCACAATTCACTGGGAACTGATCATTAGTAAAATGGTGTATTCAGACAAGTCTGAAAGCACGCCATGGTTTCTTCGCGAAAGCGTGGAATAAAAGATGACGTCACGTACGCAGTGATAATATAAGTCTAAACGTGGTGCATCATGGGATACAATTCGATCGTCGTCTGATCATTTCTGTAGTGTTTCTATACCTGTCAATCATTTATGCAAATGACCCACGCGGCCAACGAGAGAGCTGCTGTTTGTACCTAGCCATCATGTTTGTCTGAGTAAATATCGTTGTGTTCAAACAAGTGATTTACGAGTGTTTATTACGTGGGATGGGAAATATCACACGTACAGGTTTTGGGGCTGCATTCGTTTGTTTTAATTGCGTTCAGAAAATGTGTTTCCTTAGGACATTTTGACTTTATTGGCGATTTGATTGACTGTGATTATTGTTTTTTTGATATTAATTGTTGAGAAACACATTTTTGATGGTCTAATAGTTGGTTTAATTTGCTGAGGTTGTTTGTTTGCTGACTTGGTTTTGCTGGGTGTGTTTGCGTTTGTTTTTTGGGGAGTGTAGTCTTGTGTTTGGGAGTATTATTGGATATGCGTCGTTGTATGTATAGTTGTTTAAGTTATCACAGCTTTCAAACTTCGTATGTGACGCACGGAGAAAGACGTCTGGGTACTTTTTTTTCCTCTCTTAGGTGGATTTTCTCATCGAATAGCAGCGTCAACGTTTCTGTTGCGAGCTGCCTGTTTACGGCGACAGTGGTCAGGAATTATGATGATTCATACAAAACGGAAATCGTTTTTAGCGTTTCTTACGACTACAAGCATTATATTAGTTGATGTTTACAAATGAGACTCGTTGCCTGTTGTGGACTGTATGACTTTGGAATTTTGATCAGCCCATACAATTTGTTTTAAAGCGTCATATTTTGCATTAAACAATGACTGAGATTGACTTTAGAGTGCATCTCATCTTATCATGTTCTTGATTTTCAACAGTTCAACAATTAACTCACTGCGTACAGTTTAGCATTGACTTACATTGTTGAATTCTTTCGAAACGTTTTGGTTGCAGACTTATTGTAGAAAGTCTCTAATTAATCTGTACTGAGTTGTAGGAATGTAGGGACCAAAAAGTTTTGATTTATTCTGCACAGAGTCTTTCCTTTTCAAACTCTTGTCTTAAGATAACATCTTTGACCGTATTTCCATCATAACAATTCACATGCATAATTCCTGTGTCACCCGCGGAGGGTTGAATCGATCACACATACACAGGACAATTTTTAACACATGACTTGCAGTTTCCGATTACATCTTTATGAACCACTAACGTGAAAAATGGAATTCATATTAGCCGATGTCTTATTTGTTGCCGAACCCATTTTTTCTTTGTTACAATTTATGTTTTTGATCTCCGGATTACGGTTTCCGGTTTCTATGTTTTAGGATTGCCCGCAAATAGACCCAAGTTTTCAAGTTGCGTCTACTTGCGAGTCCGTTTGGCCAGGGCTTAAAGCCGTTAAAGAATTTAGAAAAAAAAAACAGCTTCTGCATTATCTCCACAGTTTCTCATGGCCAAATCTCAGTTGATCTCGGATAACACAGAATGAATGTTTTCCTCTGTGTCTCTTGAAAATTTCCGATACATAGTTTTTGGACTATCCGCTTCACCTTGAGAGACTTATGCTTAATGACGCAAAACTGAGAATAGTGATCCCTCATATCTCAGATTATACTTAAATTACCACTCGTGGAATTACTGTTGACCCTGGTTGGTTTATCAGTTGTAGGAATAAAAGGAACGAAAGTAAAAAGTCTTTAGTAAAGTTGCAGGTTTCGGCATTGAGGAGGTTTACATGTTGAAGTCTCCCAAGACATAGACAGACTTGCCAGAGTTACTAAGTTTTTCTAAAGTTTCATCAAAATATGTCTGAAAGCTCTCAGGGGAGTTGTGCTGCCTATAAATCACACCACAGATCATGTTACTTTTCCTTTAAAATTGTAATTCAATCCATCGGGCTTGAAAAGTGCGTGGCAAGATTTTTAGTTCAATGACTATAGCCAGGGATACTTGGATGAGTAATCAGTGATCATTTTCAGTGATTCTGCTTTCAGTTATTCCTATAATATTAAAAGAATATCCAAGCTCATTAAGAAGATGAGTCTGGAGATTTTCAAAATTGTGCATTCACAATTATATAGGCTTCGAACATTCGCATGGAACAGAGAAAAGAAATCATCGGTATCATGCCGAAACTATTTTTCATTGTGTAAAAACTATGTGGAGAAAAATACCTGCTGTGATTTTTAGATCTACGAGCTTATAGTCCGGGTTGATATCAGGCGCTGTGTTTAGACTGAATGAATCAAGGTCATGAAAACTGGAGAGCTTTTCTAGACATTTTTTGGTTGGAAGGGAACTAGTGTTGAAATTATTAAATTGGCCGTGGAGCGGTACAAAATGGCTGCCACCAAAATAAGGTAACTCCCGAAACGGAGATCTCACAGTCTTCATCGTCATTCCCCATTCAATGAAGTTGTAAAAGGATACATTATCAGTCAGTCAAGCCTTGTTAAATCAGCAGCGTCTGGTATCTTCAATACCTGAGAGCTGCCGTCTTTCCGTAAATAAACGCAAGCGTGAGTTTTTAGTCAAACAAAATTCAACATTCTCTGAATTGTTGCGCATATTATAATGATCGCAATACAATTTTGAAAGAATAACTCACAATCACCGATGACAATCCTAATGAACCTAATCTTGGCCAGGTCTACTTGTTCAGAGGTTTAACCTTTTACCAAATGGAGATTTCCTATCGATAATGTTTAATTTACGCCTTGGACTCTCGTTGCCAGTATTTCTTGCATAACGGAACATAGAGTCCAATGAGTGGCCGATTAGTAAAAATTAGTTGCTTGTCGGAGCAACTGAAGCGCGAAAACTTTGACGATAACCGCTTTCGTTGTCCCAATTAGATTTTATTCTGGGTTTTGAAAGATAGCAATGAATGCTCTACAACCAGATCTACATGAATGGCATGTATAATACACCTAGTTACTTCATGGTCATCCTGAAAGATTACTTGCAAACACAATTCGTTGGTGTTTAAAGTGAAAATGCGGACTGATATGCCGTCAATAGCGGGCTGGTCTTGACTTTAAAACTTCAGTCTTAGCAAATTGATTTTTCTTGACGTTCATGGGACTAACAAAAGATGATTTCTTCCTCTGTGAATAAATTCCTATTTCCGTGATTATACTACTACTGTTCAAGGTAGCGTCAACATGTATCCTTATTTTCTAATTTGATTGAACTTGTAAAATATCCTCAGAATTTTGAATACAGTTTTTTTAAAGTAGTAGATAGACCAAAAACACTCGGGACTGAAGAAAGAAACATAATTTTTGCCGATAGTCTCTTTTTGCAACAACTAACTAGCGTCGCGGAACTTGGCTCACAGATGGTATCACTCACTAAAGCATTTCTTAATTGACACGGAAAACGTTTCCACTTAGTTTCCAGGGCAATTCCTATCATTAAGCTATTCTACCTTCTTGACCGCAAACCTCAGGATATAAAACCTTTTGATTTCTCCACTCTGTGGCTCCAATACCTTCATTCACCAAGTACAGAGTTTGGAAGTCAAATGGCAGCACTTACCGTCCGTGCAGGTTGAAGCTAATGTCACTGAAAATGACAGCATGATTAAGATATATAATGGTGAGCTGTATTCCATGATCTCCCTTCGCGGATCGCGGTTGCATTAACTAACTCGTCCTCCGTGAATGTAATTGATCTTTTGAAGAAGGACGCGAATAAACTTCTGCTTTTCGCAGAAACTGATTCCTTTTAGCGTTAGTGACGTTTCTTTAATTAAACATTGTTTATGCTTTTTAATAGAGTGGGAGTATTGTAGGTTTACCGACAGACATTTAACATCAAATATTTATAATGTACAACTGCTAGGACAAAACACGACACTTTTTTTAATTTAAGAAAGGTTTAAAATCTAAGGTCGAACATCTAGTCACCACTTCCGAATCTCTAAAATTAAGATTCAAGTTCCCTATCGAATCTAAAATAACGACGGGCGGGCTTCGGACAGGTGTCAAATTTAAGACTGAAACATCAGAAGGCACAAGTGGCTTGCACTGTAAGTATTGGGGACGCTGGGTTCCTGCTGTGTTCGGCTTTTGCGGGTGTGAAATATGTCACATAGCGATTAACTTCACCTGGCGACACTTTCTATTATGTTCCTGGGCTTTTTATTATGTTGCAATGTCGATATTTCAGAATACTGCCGCGCGCCTTACTTGTAACATTTCGTGTTTTGATCCGCATATTTCACCAGTGCTTTTTGAACTTCATTGGCTACCTGTGCATTATAGAATTATACTCAAAGTTTTTGTGATTGCATATAAGGCAATTAATGGTCTTGCACCGAAATATATCAGCGACCTTATGACTATCACAGCAGAATCTAGCTATTCTCTAAGGTCCAATAATGAGCTACTATTAGCCCATCCTGGAGTGCGCACAAAGACAACACTAGGGGGTCGAGCCTTCTGTGCGGCTGCCCCGAAATTATGGAACTCGCTTCCTCAGTCACGAAGGAAAATAACGTCAGTGGACTCCTTTAAGGCGCAGTTAAAGACTTTATTATATAGACAAGCCTATAAGGATTTTATATATTTTTATCATCAATTGTAGATTATTTTTATCAAGAACATATATATATTCTGTTAGTTTTTCTTTTTATATATCAATATTGTAATTTAACCAAGGCTTTTTGATTTGTATATATGTAGAAAGTCATTATTTTTCAACCGATTGTAAGGCGCCGGTGATCATATTTCAATGTACCCGGTGCGATAGAAATGATTAAATGATTATGATGATGATGATGATTATTATTTATTATTCACTGGAAAAATTGAAAAATATACAGCACATGTAAATCGCGATTTACATTATGTAAACTTCATGTTTTCTAAATTTCAATTTAGAAGATGAGTACTTGTAAAACAAAATATACATGAAATTTACAGGTTCACCACAGCATGGAAATCTACTGTAAACATTATTTACATGGTCCTTTTTTGCAGTGATTATTTGAGGAACATGTAATATACTGTAAAATATATTACATATATTTACAGTATCTTCTTTGTAAACAAACTGTAAATATTGATTACAAGATCGTGTGAATAATATGTAAAAAAACCCCGTTTACAATCGCTAAAAAGCAGTACTCGCTTGACGCTGTAAAAAGCAGGTAAATCGAGAAAGGGGGGGGGGGACTAATTAATTTGACGCTGTAAAAATCCTGTTAGTCCGCGAAAAAGGAGGCCTGGTTTGACGCTGTAAAAAGGCTGTAAATCGAAAAAGGGAGCCAGGCTTGACGCTGTAAAGACACTGTAAATCGAGGAAGGGGAAAGGGGAATTTGTTCTCCTTTGAAAACATTGATAAGTGCATGTAAAATATTTTATTGTGTTAATGAATGTTAGAAGTTTGTCAGTGCATTAAACAAAATGCGAGTCTCACAACGTACCTCTACGATCTTCCGAGTTTTCCATTCCGTTTTAACCATTAAACTAAAACTCTTTCTTGTCGCTAACGTGGAGGACGAAGATGGATAAGCCGCTTTCCCCAACAATGCGGTCGCTCAAGGCTTGGTAGCCTTGCCAAAAGTCGACAGGATACTTTTAGAGGGAGTTTGTACAGTGTTAGTTCGTTGGTTTGAATCGAAACGTCTCTTAAAACGATGAATTTTTCGACAAATTCAGAGTCGCTAGAAGTTAACAAGGTAAAATTATGTTCTTATACTTGTGATAAGTGCTTTTCCATCGTTTCTGAAACACCCATTTATATGAAGATCAAGCTTCTTCGATGAGATGCGCGGGATATCATAAACCGTATTTCAGTTAAAATGTTAGCCTTTTACGCTGAACGCGGCCAGGTGGAGTTTACAACACATTTAGATGTTCCTTAGTAGAAGTATTTATTACTCTATGTGTCAGGCTGAATGAAATTTATTTTGTACATTGCTCAGCCCGAGGTTGGTTCAGCTACTACGCTTCCCAGTTGAGCGGGACACCACGCAAGTTTCCACACAAAGTTTTGACATCAAAACTTTGCGTGGAAACTTGCGTGGTGTCGCGCTCAACTGGGAAGCGTAGTAAGGAGTTCTTGACGCAGAATGGTTTTCACGATCTCATCCCTGTCTTGGTGGACAAGCACAAGGTAAGATTATAAGCTTATACCAAATTTTTAGTTTGTTCGCTTTCATGACCACCTTAAAACTCTCAGCGAAATATTGCTTTCAGTTTCAGGATATTGACGATCTTCGACTCTCTTGGAAGCAACGCAGAGATGATTAATACCATGGAAATTCCTCTTTGTACTATTCTCCGCCTTAAAGACAAATTTAACAATTTGTGCGAAGGTAATATACCCTTCCTGACCCTTTCCAGTTGTTGATACATGTACATTTACTAAAATACGTTATCCAGGCTATAAATTGTTAGCCTGGAGTATTTGCCTCAATCTTGGGATCCTATGTACTGTACACTGTAATTAACTGACAGCTCTATATTATTTAATTACTAAATGTATATAGCCATTATTTAATAACTAGGAATAGCTCTCACTATGGCTGCCCCAGTCCTTTTTGTCCTAAAGTGTGCCAAATGTGTGCCAAAACCGTGCCTAAGGATGTCCGTGGTTAAAGCATTGACAGAAGTACTTTCTAGAACGTTTTAATTTTCTTCTCTTTGCATCAAAGCTGTAAAACCTTAAAAAAAAAAAAAGAAGATCGCCCAGAATCTTTAAAAATTGGTGTGAAAATTGTGCTTTAGTTGGAAACTGCCTTGTGAAACTGAAAAAGTAATTCAGATCGCATAATCCGATCAATTAAATGAATTT
>CAOKRL010000125.1:0-5000 GCA_948470475.1 Galaxea fascicularis | reverse complement strand
ATTTCAAGAATAAATTGAGTCGCCACAGTTTTCTTTTTATTCCTCAGACAAAACGAGCGAGGGGAGGGGGGCATGGAGAGGAGAGAGAAAACCGCCTGCCCAAAAACCAGCCCTTCTTGAGTAGCAGCCCACTGACCATGGCGCTTCCGCCCACGTGTCTTGCATTGTTAAGTGACCAATAGAAATCAATGATCTGTGACAAGTCATCAATCACTTTGAAAGCATGCAATTCAAAACAAACTCACGTGTAGCTTGTAGGTCGCTTTGTCAAATCGATGGGAAATAATGCTGCACGCAGCTACTCCGAAAAAGTTGTCAAGCCAACACAAGCTGATACAAATGATAAACGTCGGTTTTGTCCGTTACAGTTTTCCGTTAAATACGGAAACTTTGGCAATTTAGTATGGTGTACCATCTCCACCAAAAATCAAAGTTGGAACTCAACATCCAACCTTGGGCATGAACATCGGACTTTGTCGTGTAACATCTCATTTGATTCATCAAAGATGTGCAAAATATGTATCCATTCCGACAATAAATCAGAGTAAACGTATTTGCAGATTAATTCCAACATTGTAATGCCAGTGTTCATCTTTGTTGAATGTTGTGTCCTCAAAGTCCAACGTTGGAGCGCCAAGTTCATATATTTGGACACTGCAACGCCACGTCTGATGTTGAGTCTTCTTCTTATCAATGTTTCACGACAAGGTCCGATGTTGATGGCTAATGTTGGTTGTTGCGTTGCAAGTTTGATTTTTGGCGACATGAGATCCGCCAATAATTATGGGATGTCGAGAAACACGTCATGCGTCCAAAGCCTCGCTATCGTGTGAAAGAAAAAAACATGGCGGATCTGAGTAGTGCGATTCAAGTGGTGAACGATTTAGTGGTGAGATTTGACAGACTGACGGATGCATCTGAAATTGGGCTTATTGTTTTGAGGCTAGACGTTTTGCATAGAATGCTGGTAAACCTAGACGTTGACCAGGATATCACTGATACGTTAGGTAGAATTACAGAGAATTACACAACTAGCTTGCAGTTACTGGTTTCTGGAAGACAGATTGTCAAATAATTAATTTCATTTAATAACATTGCACAGCATCATGATTGTGACCTTTCAAGCTGCTAAAAGGGTTTCAGCCCCATAAGGGTTTATAAAGACAGTCAGTTTGAGCATTGCCATAGTTCACTTTCAGTACGGCCCAGTGTTAAGTCTCTCGTCCAGTCAACATTAAAAAAGAATTAAAAAGGATGGTTTAAGCCATTCTGTGCATTAAGCCACTTTATACGAACGAATAAATGGTATTTGGGGGTTAATAGGCCGTCATTAGTTAATTTCTTTTTTCAATTTTGACTGGTCAGAAACAAGACACGACCAAGCTAAAATTTTTTTGGCCAGTCAACATGACCAGCCACCATCGGAAAATTATTTTGAGCCCTGGTATGTATCAGTGATTATGAGATATTTAAAACAAAGAAAAATAAAATTTAACCACAACATGTGGCTAATTTAGATTTGCTATATTCACAGTTTTTCAGGTAGCACTCAAGCTGTAAATCCTTGAAGAGTTTTACTCATATTCATCTCTATTGTTTTTTCCTACAGCTAGCTGAAAAAATTGGCTGTGGTATAGTTTCTTAGCTTTACATCCAGTTCTTGAGGAGATAATTTTTCAAGTGGCTGTCTTTCATTCTTGAAGTCCTGAATCGATTATTTCTGTCATTTTGGAGATGTCTGGGTTTGCTTCCAATTCCATAAACTCATCTGTAGATGTTGAAAGGCAGAAACCTCTCAGCCATTATTTATGCCTGTTTTGGTTAGCTTCTTCTTGGAAATGTCAGTACTAAAGAAAGCAAAATGCTGTGGATGTGAAGGAATGACTTCCTATTGCAAAGGCAGGTAGGTGTTGTCATAATACCACAAATACTGTAGGTTAGTCTGATTGGCTGATATAATGACAAATTTATTTATTCAAACAATTTTTTTCAATGGCAGAAATCAGCTATAAGATTCTTTTAAGTAATTGAAATTGGTTTTTGGTCCTTGAAAGTCCTTGAATTTTTACTGAACAAGGTCGAAAAATATCAATGCTTTTAATCTTGCTAATACTTTTAAATATCAAAGCGTTAAATCTGATCTATAGTTGATAATTTGTGTTGCTCAAGGCTTGCATTTTCTGCATGCCCAAGAGTTACGTTTGAAGACAAACATTTTGCTTGGTTTGAGGTAAATTCTCATAAAAAAGGTCCTTGAAATTTCAAAGTAGGGTGCTGAAAAGTCCTTGAATTTTTGGCCTAAAAAAGTGTATGAACCCTGTTTGTGGCATCTGTTTTTAATTGCTCCAGTCACGAACGCTTTTTTGGATACTGTTCTTATTACCTTTTCACACCATAGGATGATGACTGCTCATGATGATTGCTCAGCTGTTTGTTATGTTTGTTGGGGTTGTTAATTTTATTTTTAATGACAGGTGTTACTGGGTATGGCCCTTAGAATCATGACTGCAGCTCTGTAATGTAGTTTGATACCTCATCAATAATATTATTATTACTGTTGCAGTTGTAATTTTAGTGTACAAACAAAAAATCCCACTTTGTTCACTTTAGGCAGATGTACATCTCCTTCACAACAACTTGTCATTGGACAGACAATACAAGCCTGAGGAAAGGTATGACTTGTTTTCCTGTGCTGTGATTCAAAAATAGTTGAACTGTGAATATAATGTATATGTAGCTTAAGGGGGCTTGTCACTGTACAGTTTTCAGACATAATCATTCCTAAACTTCCAATCATTGCTAAATCCTTGAGTTTCTGCTGTTTTTCTATCTCCCTTAACCCTTTCACGCCCAAGGGGTCTCCCTTTGACGAATAAAATCGTCTGGCATTAGAGTAAAATCTGTAAAGTCACTCTTGGGAGTGAAAGGGTTAAATTATTAAAGGGAGTTATACAGATAGTAACTCTTATCCTTGATTATTGTTTTACTCTCAGCCTCATTCAATAACTGTTAATTGGTTTGAAATTTCTAGTGCTCTCTCACCACACAACATGTCTGTACGACACCATCTGGAAGAGCAGATAGCTAATGAAGATAGGGGACATGCCATTAAGACAGTCAAGCGTAAGTCTCTTCATGAAAAATAATGTGCGAAGCTTTCAGGGGTTTCCCATAACATACATATTGTGGGTGCAAGAGGCCACGTATCTATTGTTGACTGGCTTGTGGTTAAGCTAGAGCAGCCATTTTGTCTCGAGAGACTAAAGTAGCTTTGTCTTACCTGTCTAGCCTCTCTGCCAAATTTTTCACTGTGAGGTCAGTCTCTCAGGACAATATGGCTGCTGTGTGAATAAGGTCCATTTGCAATTTATTGAATACGGCTTTGTATAAATTAGAGAATTAAGCAGATGAAGGAGGGACTTGCCTAGACTAAAGGCCTACATGGATAACACCCTCTGAGATTTTTTTATTGTTCGTTTTAAATATTTCCAACTTAAAGATATGCTTTATACTTCAATTAATGAATTTTTGTATGATTATCCATATTTTTAGCCCTACAGTATTAACAAATTTTTCTGTAACTTTTCATAAAAATCGAAATGTTTATAAGTGCTTTGACTTCCTAGAGAATAGAACAAATCAATTAATGAAAATCAAAAATTGCTTTGAATTTTAGCTTTGGATAGGTGATTCGGGTCCTCATATTAAAAAATAATAAGTTGACAATGCAATTTTTTTTTTATAAAAAGCTCTTGGTCTATCAGGTGAGGTAACAGTTCACTATAAAGCTTTAATTTGATATAGGGTTTTAGGTTTCTACAGGTTAACTGAAACACACATCACTTGCACATGAGACAACTCGAAGGTATCCGTTAACCTTAAGCTCTTTGCAGATACTCAAAAAATGTTAATAGCTATACATATAGGCAGCTGCCTGAAATTATAAAGAACGAAGCTGGTCTGATGTTATAACTATTATAACACTCTTTCCACTTTTATTTTGCAGGTGCCATTGTTAGGTACTACGAAACAAAAAGAAAGCTTTACCTGCAGTCACTTCCTGCTGAAAACCGACAAAAAACAAAACAGACAAAACAGGTCAACAAAGCACGTTCAAGAAGGAAAAGGGTATGTTGATTTGAACTTCTTTCATTTTGTCAGCCACTGTATGTGTAAAAAGCATCAACCAATAATAGTTATGTGCATTGACAAATTAATTACAGTTAATAGTAGTTAATTACTGGAATTAAGACTTTTGGATAAAACCAAATCGTAGTACAGGGCATATACAATGTATTTAGCTTGATTTTAAAGATATAAAACTATCTTTAAAAATCTCTTTCAGCTTTTCAGTGCACGAGTTAAAGTGGCAAGGGGACAAGAGAAGGAGTTGATGCAAGGACTTAACTATGACTTTGTAAGTGATGAGGAAGGTGGACTAGAGGGAAATTGGATCATAAGGTCACCAAGATGGAGGTCCCCAAGGGCCAATGAATTGATGAGCTGTCTACAAAGAAGAATAGATCAG
This sequence comes from Galaxea fascicularis, assembly GCA_948470475.1. Classification (NCBI taxonomy): domain Eukaryota; kingdom Metazoa; phylum Cnidaria; class Anthozoa; order Scleractinia; family Euphylliidae; genus Galaxea; species Galaxea fascicularis. The sequence continues at coordinate 472 of CAOKRL010000125.1, read as the reverse complement.
ACGAGAGAAGAAGAATTGCGGCCACGTGTGCCAAGAATTGAGGGACCTCCCTCAGATAGGCCCAGGCCCAAGGTTCATATGCCTTGGGCTTTAGGGGAAGAGGCAGCAAGAGGTTATCCTGAACCCAACTCGGAGCCAGAGGAGGTGCAGGCAGAAACTCCTGTGGCATCACCACCCAGGAGGAGAAGAAACAGATACCGTTATTTAAATGATGAATCTGAAAGTGATTAACTCTTAGTCTGGCAATATTTTTAATCAGTTTATTCTGCAACATACTGAGAATAGTATTGCTTGATAAATTTCGTCCTCTTTTCTCTTTCAGGGTTAGCATTTCATCCCAATTTTTTTAAATGGAATTTTTAAGTAAATTATCTCTACTGCAGCTGTATTGCTGACGAATAGCAATATCATTGCTATGTAAACATTGAAATAACATTTATTTTTTATGTTGGAATGCAAAGGTTAATCCTAG
>CAOKRL010000123.1:10000-18040 GCA_948470475.1 Galaxea fascicularis | reverse complement strand
GTGTGTCTTGCTGGCAAAAAGGAACAGATATTTTTTTCCCAGCAATATTAAAAAAGACCTGAAAATGCCTGAATAACATTTAGTTTTATTAACTGGGGTATAATAATACATTTTTCAACAAATTGGTCGTTTTGTGCCCCTGAACGTCCCAAACTATCGCCGAAGTCCCAGACAGGACAAATTTGAGGCGGTTTTCATATGTCGGGAATTATCGCCGACCATCGCAGAAATCTGGAACGCTCCCGATTTTCTCGATTTGTCTCCGACCATCCCAGACGATCGGGGATGTCTACGATGTTCACTTTTTATTAGTCTGGGACAGTCGCCCGACATAAGAAAACTAGGCTGAAGTGTCCAAACGGACGTCGCCAAACAATAAAGTTAATGCAATGCCTGGGTTATCCTAATCAAGCTTTCGACAGCTGGAACCACGATACTGCCTGATCAACGAAACGAGTGACAAACAAAAAACTCAGCCAGAATATGAGCTCACCTAAAGCACCAGAAAGGAACCTTTCCTTCATGTAACACCGTCACATCTAAGAAACATACATCCTGCAGACCAAAAAACAAACATTTTTTTCCCCACAGAGATAGAAAGTGTTACTATAAAATAATCATTTACACTACTTCTTCCAAGAGACCAGATCACCCGTTTTTTGGGTTTTGTATCTGGTCAATGCCATTTTCAACATTCTTTCTGTGTTTACCTCTCCTCGAGATGTCGTATCTCAAGCAAAGGGTTAGACCCATACATTTTCCCAAAGAAAAAAGGAGAAATAAACAAATTGTAGGACAATTGAGGAAGCATCCGCTTATTAGGAGATTGCTTATTAGAATCTTTCATAAAGACAGTGGAAAAATACCGATGTCAACACTTGATGCGGCCTGCATAGTATTTTGCAAAACGAAGCGCATCTCTCAGACCAAGGGCTTAGTCTGCTCTGCGGCGATCTTTTATTTGAATGACAAAAAAGTTTTATTGCCATATTTACAGAACTTACAGGCAGGACATTTTTGAAAAGTTCTGTTTTCCAAGGAAGTGAAAGTTCTTTCTCAAAGAAGCCGTGTTCACTGCCACGCCCTCCAAGACAGACATAAGAATCTGTTATATACACTGTACTCAGGAGAAAGACAAATACAACATGTTAGTTATAACAGTGGAAAATGGCGGGATTCGTTTAACTTTAACCCGGCGTCCGTTTCATATAATAATAAATATAATAAATAATAATAATAATAATAATAATAATAATAATAATAATAATACATAGCTTTTCTTGTATATGGAAACCATCCTTTCTTCTTTGAAAAGTACAATATCAGTGAGAAGTAATTCAGACTCGTCTGAGTCAAGTTCTCCGCGGGAAAAGCGTTCAAAGAGTTTAGCCGAGGAAGACGAGGTTCTCCATGCCTTAAACATGGCCGGTAACGTTAGCGAAAAACTCGATAAAATTCTTGGGGAACTTAAGAAACTGGAGAAACTGGATGCAATTGAGGCAACGTTGAAGGATTTAACAAGCAGATTGGGGAACGTCGAATCAACTATCGACAAGATGAAAGTAGACGCACGTGCTGTGGAAAGTTCGATCAAAGGTATGGATAAGAGTCTTACATATCTCAACAAAGAAGTTGAAGAGCTTCGTGGAACGGTAGAAGACAAGGATAAGCAAATAGAATATTTGCACACGCGACACCTTTATCTCGAATCGTACAGCAGGAGAGAAAATCTGAAATTTTTTGGCATACCGGAAAACGAGGCCAGCGCTTCGGAGGGGAAAGATGCGGTTGGCACAATTGATGTTTTGTGTGAGTTTCTTCATGATGTCCTTGGCTTTGGGAACCCAAAAAGAAATATGGAGTTTCAACGAGTGCATCGGATCGGTAAACCCGTACGTGGAAAGCCCAGGCCGATATTAGCCCGTTTTTTACGCTATCAAGATCGCGAGACAGTGCTTCGTGCTGGGTTTGAATTGAAAGACACTGAGTATATGATTTTGCAAGACTTCCCTCAGGAAATCATACAAATTAGAGAGAAGGCGCAAGCAAATGCCCAAATTAAAGGAAGCTAAAAAAAGGGGCCAAAAAGTATCCTTTAGTAAATCGGAACCAGATAAACTCTTTACTGATAGCACGTTCATTTCTACGTAAGGGTTATATTATCTGTAACCTTTATTTGTTATAGCAAGGCTGTAAGGTGTTATCGTTTGGTTATTGTATATTATAACCATGCAGCAAAAGCTCTCTAGGAGAGATGTCGAATTATTTAATTAGTTCCATCCTCAAGGGCAGTGCTAAGGATATTTATCTTGCTGCTCTTTTAAGTTTTGTGTTTTTCAGTATTTCGTTGAAATGTAATTTTTTCGTTTTTGCTTTTGTAGATGTTCTGCTTTGCTTTTACTATGTTTTTCAAAGCTATTCTGGCGCGTTAATGAGGATATATTCTTTAAAGTTTGAAGGTGCCAAACTGACGCTTAACTTTTCCCACCTAATGAAGTTGTTTTTCCCTTTGGCGAAGTAGGGCGTAGTAACGTTGATTTTAGCCTTTTGTCACTAAATGCTCGAGGGATTCGTACTTTTGAAAAGCGGAAAGCAATTTTTAGCTGGCTTTTAAATTCTGGAGCCGATATTTGTTTTCTGCAAGAAACTTACAGTACTCAAGAAGTCGAAAATATCTGGAGAAAACAGTGGAAAGGAAACTTGTTCTTCTCGCACGGTAGTAGCCATAGTCGAGGTGTACTTGTACTGGTAAGGGATAACTTAGACTTTCAACTACGATCTATCAAGGTTGATTCTCAAGGTCGCTATGTTTTCCTAGAGGTTTCCATTCAGGATTCACCATATTTTCTTTTAAATATTTACGCTCCAAACAAATGTAGTGAACAATGTACATTTTTTAAAGAAATATCAGAAATTTTGAAAGCTGCTAGAACAGAACAGGATTATCCAATTATCGTCGGAGGTGATTTTAACGTCATACTTGACCCTGACTTAGATGGACGGGGCGGAAACAACAGAAAGAAAGAATCCGCAATATTAATTGAAGATATGCACCTCGATTTCGATCTGGTTGATATCTGGCGTATTAGGAACCCCACTACATCACGATTTACTTGGCGTCAAAAAACTCCGGTTGTGCAGAGGCGTTTAGATTTTTGGCTTATAAGCGACAGTTTGCAAGATGAGATAACTTCAACGGAGATTAAAACATCAATTAAAACTGACCATTCGGCAATAACCCTTTCAATTTGCGGCTTAGATGAAACTGAGAGAGGACCGAATTTCTGGAAATTCAATTCGAACTTAGTAAATGACTCGGACTACTGTGAACTTTTAACCACTGAATATGTGAATTGGTTAGAGGAATTTAAAGAGGTTCAGGATAAGCGTGTTTTATGGGATTTAATTAAATATAAAATAAGACAACGAACAATTACATACAGTAAAGGTAAAGCCCGTGAAAGAAGAGCAAAACTACAAAAGGTGGAGGATAAGCTGAAGGAATGCACAGAGAAATGTGATATTGATCCAAATAGTGGAAATCTCGAGGAACTGGAGTGCCTTCAAACAGAATATGATCAATTGTACGATTACATTACACAAGGAGCAATCATTCGCTCTAAGGCAACCTGGTATGAAATGGGTGAAAAAAACAACAAATATTTTTTGAATTTAGAAAATTCAAACAAAACTAAAAGCAGTGTCCGCAAAATCTTAACAACTGATGGAGCATTAACTAGCGACCCAAAAAAGATTATGAATGAATTGGAATTATATTACTCTAATCTCTATGATGGTAGAAATTCCGCAGACACGCAGACTATTTCTTCGTTTTTAAATGATCTCACTGACCGTGTTCCATTTTTAGCCGAGGAGAAGAGGAACGTTTGCGAGGGTATCCTTAGATATGATGAATGCTATAATGTATTACAGACCTTCCAAAGGAATAAATCGCCAGGGAACGATGGTTTAACAGCCGAGTTCTACTTAGCCTTTTGGCCCTTGCTTGGAAAGTTGGTAGTTGATAGTTTGAACTATGCTTTCGAATACGGTGAACTATCGAACTCACAGAAACAGGCCGTTATCACCTTAATTGAAAAGAAAGGAAAAGACAAAAGGTTGGTGAAGAATTGGCGTCCAATATCTCTTGTAAATGTTGATGCTAAATTAGCGTCTAAAACTCTGGCAAAGCGTTTGGAAAAGGTGCTTCCTGAAGTAATTCATTTTAATCAAAACGCGTTTGTAAAGGGGAGAACAGTTTTTGATGCTGTCAGAACGATCGATGATGTGATTGAATATGCTAGGTACAAAGATATACCTGGGATTCTAGTAGCTATAGACTTTGAAAAAGCTTTCGACTCGCTCAATTTAAATTTTCTTTTAAGAGTATTACATGCATTTAACTTTGGTCCTTCTTTTATTCAATGGATACGAGTCTTATATAGCAACGTCTCTAGCTGTGTAATGAACAATGGTTTTACAACAGGACCTTTTGCACTAAGTAGGGGAGTAAGACAGGGAGACCCCCTCTCTCCCTACCTGTTTATAATAGCTTTGGAGACCTTAGCTATAAAGATAAGAGAAGATGATGGCATTAAGGGCATTACGATACGAGATGAACCTGTTAAACTTTCCCTTTTCGCTGATGACATGACCTGCTTTATCAAAGATAGTAGTTCATATACAAACCTATTCGTTACGCTGAAGACTTTTGGTGAATGTTCTGGTTTAAAAATAAATAATGAAAAAACCGAAGCCTTAGCTTTAGGAAATAGTAGTTCTCTTTGGGAGGGGTATTCTGATATGCCAAATCTTTGTAACACTATTAAAATTCTAGGCGTCTACTTTGGCTATGACGCTAAACAAAGAGATGAATTGAATTTTAGGAATACTTTGAAATCACTTAAGAAGACGATCAATTTGTGGAAATGGCGTGGTCTTTCTCTCTTAGGTAGAATACAAATTTTAAAAACCTTTGCCATCCCTAAGTTTATGTTTAGAGCGTCGGTGTTGCCAATTTCTAAAGACCTTATCAAAGAGGCCGACTCGCTTTTTTACTATTTTATTTGGAATGGGAAAGATAAAGTAAAACGAAATGTGATGATTTCGGAAGTTGAGAAGGGTGGCTTAAATATGCTCGATATTGATTCTATGGTTCGTACCAGACGAGTGATATGTATAAAAAAATATTTGGAAGATTATAAAGTCCGTGGAAAGCCTTTTTAAATGAGATTCTTATCCCCGTTGGTGGGAAGCTCATATTGCATTGTAATTTTGATACTTCTAAATTAAAAATTTATCTACCAAGTTTCTACAAGCAATGTCTCGATGCGTGGTCAGAAGCAAATGCAAAAACACCCAGCTCGCTCTGACATGAAATTGCAAATGAAGTTATTTGGAATAACAAGCTTCTCTGCATTAATAAGAAATCTGTGTATCGTAGAGATATTGCAGATTTAGGGTTTTTAAAAATTGGCGATTTATTTTCAACTAAAGAAAATCTCAATCCTGAGCAAGGTTTCTTCATTATGGGTATTATTAACTCTATGCCTGCCAGTTGGCGCTTGACAATTAAAAGGGCAACTACTGCACCGGTGATTGATCTACTTCCGGATTCACCTGCTATCCTAATAAGTAACAATTTGGTTCCAATTCTTGATGCTTCCTCAAAGCAAATCTACCGGCTTTTCCTGGAGAAAAAAGAAACAACGCCTACTGCTAAAGTAAAGTTAGCTGTAAAGTATTCAAACATTGATATTGATTGGAAAAGTGTTTATTCGCTATCTTTTCGCACAACATTAGAATCTAAACTTAGAGAATTTCAGTTTAAAATTTTAAACCGTATTGTCTTTACAAATGAAAAACTGTTTCGTTTCGGCTTGGCTGAGTCGCCATCCTGTGCTTTCTGCCAAACAGAAGTTGAATCCGTAGAGCATTTACTCTTTTCCTGTAGAGTATCATCTAGGTTTTGGAAACATGTCTTGTCCTGGTTGCGCGATAATAACATCTCTGTTGATAACCTTAAAGAGGGGGACGTTATTTTTGGTAAGTTCGATATTGCAGAAGACTTTCTCCTGTTTAACCATATTTTGCTTCTGGGTAAGTTTTATATTTACTCTCGGAAATACCAGAATGGTATACCTTCTCTTCAAGGTTTTATAGCCAGAACAAGGCGCATTTACAACATCGAACTCCATATTGCCAGGAAAAGAGACAAATTAAACAATCATTTTAGAAAGTGGGAAAAGTTAATAAGCGTTTTTACCAATAAGTGATGTTATAATTAATTAAAGTTAAGTCATTGTAATTTACATACTAAGTAACTGTATTGCTGTAATAGCTTTGTTTAACTTTGTATTTTTTTTTTGTTTGTACTATATATGTGTGTGTGTGTGTGTGTGTGTGCGTGTGGGGGTGTTTTTCTCTTTCTTGATTTTTATTCTGTATGTAAACGTGAGAAATGCTTTAATTAAAAAAAAAAAAAAATACATAGCTTATATAGCGCAACGCTTCTCAAAGATCCAAGAGATACAAAATCAATTAGATAGTAAAAAAATCAATGAAAGCAAAAACTACAACTGCCTAATTTAGCAAGTATTCACCGAATAGAGATGGTACATGTAAGTTCTAGATATTTACCGAGCCATGTAAATAACTTCCACAGTTCACCGACACCATAGTGCATAATTGTTCAGTTTGAGTATAATATATACCAAATCAACTGATAAACGTCCGGGGATACAACGCGGCTGAAAACCAACAAACATGAAAAATCATCCTACTGGCCCAAATACTCACGTACGAAACCCAAATAAGAGCGATGAATAGAAAACACTATATGGATGACTAGCCAATCATAGGCCGCGAAAAACCTAATCCACTGGTTTGGTGTATATATTTGTACTGATTTACAAGATGCACTGAAATTGAAAATTTCGGTATTTTCTAAAAGTTTGCATTTCCGATTCTAACTTTCCTCCAGTCCCCACGCACCATAACATCTTTGAAGAAGACAACATGGTAACCTCCAGTGTTTATCAGTGTAGTGTGTGTGAATTTGCGTCAATGTCTCTCAACTTTCGCTCAAACCATGATAAGAGAAGGTTAGACCAAAGGATATGAAAAATCCTCGTTTTCTGCCATTTTTGAGGAGGGAGTATTTTCCCGTCGTTTGTAAGCATTTTGAACACTAATATTCATTTCAGGAAGAACTGATGGTCCTACCGTGGCTGAATCACAGCCTTTGTCACAATGGGAGGACGACACTAATCCGAGAACATGGCTAAACGGTAGTGACCACCCTCCAAGACGACTGTTCCATTCGACAGTGAAATGTTGAACCGGCAACTTTTGCGGTTCAATGGAAAGCGCCCTTGATTTTCTATGACATTAGGGAACTTAAGCAACGACGACGGCGACCGACGGCAACGAAAACGTCATTCCAAAATATAACTTCTCGTTTTTGTAACTTTTTCGCGATTATTTCAATTTGTTTAACATGAAAAATGTTGGCGGACTGTCCAGGGTCTAAATTACTGTGAACGGTGTTAAAGCAAAGAAAAAGAAAGAAAAACTTGCCAAAATTTGGTCAGTTCACGTTGTTGTTTTGTAGCGGACGGCAAAGAAATGTACCAAAATGTAAAACGCACGTGCAGAGAGATTGTTTTTGCTTATTAAGCCTATTGTTTGGTGGCGTTCTCGGTGCCATTGCCGTCGTCGTTGCTGAAGTTCCCTAAACTTACGCTGGTAGAGCTCTCTATACTGTCGGCCCCACAGAGTAGTTACATGATTTCTTAGTTCTATGGTTGCGGAATAACCATGCAGACCTGCCAAAAGCATAAAAAAATAATAGATCGAAGTGAGTCTTCGGTTGCTTTATTTCCAGTCCTTAAGAAACTCACACTTGACGCCATGGTTCCGTGCTTACCATATGTTGGGTCTATGTCGTCAGAAACTGGTTGATGACGCGGAGCAACAAAAGTTCTAAGAGAAGCAAAGAAAACAGGAAGTTGTTCGTAAACTTCATAAACATTTTTTTTT
>CAOKRL010000123.1:0-5000 GCA_948470475.1 Galaxea fascicularis | reverse complement strand
CTGATTTTACTATCATCAATTTGACAATATTCCCAATTTAATGATCAACATTCTGTGTCCTGCCAAAAGTTACACTAAAAGCGGGATTCTGTGCCATACATACTGGTATAACAATGGAAATCTAGCAACCCAAGCATAACGTTTTGCTTGCTAGAATGGTATAATTAATATCATATACCTGGTGTAAAAGAGTGACAAACACCTACATTGTAGCAATTAAACAAACTTTTATTCAGTTACAATAATCCTTTGTCCTGTAGCATAAGTTCAGGTGTCACTTGGAAAAATTAATATTGACCATATCCTAATATAACAATATTGTTCAGAAGAGTGAAATATTGGAACTTGCTACTAGAATGTTATTATGCAGTGTAGACTATTCCAGAATGTTCTCTATAGATGTTTCTGGAAATAGCTGAGTCACTATTACTAGAGAGTTCTACTATATCTCAAAATAGATATGATCAATCAATGTGATAAGTTACTAAAAATAGTCCAAGAATGGAAGGTTCTAGATCATAGCTAGCAACCTATATAAGTAGGGTTAGTTTCAGCAAATTGATGAATTGACTCGATTGTTAAAGTGTTATTGCTCTCGTTCTCGGTCTCGTTCCTATTGTTGGTTGTTCAGCGAAAATCAGTGCAGTGTTCAAGTTGTAAGTTTTTAAGTTCACGCTTCCACTTGTTCCAATAAAACTCTGCCAAACAATATTATTAGTTGCTTTCCTGCTAAGTCGTTAAATCGGGAGTTTGCTTACAATCCCCATTATTTAACAATGGGCGATTCCAGAAAATATCCATACCTATACCACGGACGGCTTTTAGGATTTCCGAAGGGGAGGGGGGGGTCTTTGAACTGGAATTCTGAAGGAATGGGGGGGGGGGGGCATTTACAATTGGAAAATATCCGAAGGCATGGGGGGGTTTCACGGGTGGGATTTCTAGAGTAGAAAGAGTAGAGTGAGTTCCTTGAAAACACTATTGTTGTCGACTTTTGCAGTTCGTAAATAAACCACAAACGTATGATCGCAGAAGCAGAAGACAAGCATCGATTGATCAGACACGTAGAAGTGAACAGTAAACCGTGGGTTTCACATTTACCTTGACGAATTTCTTGTCAAGTGAATAAAGTCTGAAAATGTACCTTATTTACCGCGTGCAATTTCTTGATACTCCCGTCTCCCGCCCGATAAGGGCTGGTTCACACTTTGACATAAGCACATAAGCATAAGAAAAATACATGTGTGAACCAGCCCTAAACGGCAAAAAAACTCGCACGTGTCCCTCGCTTCCAAGGAACGCCTGTCAGATAATTTTACATTCGGACTGCCGGACGGCAATCGACCAAAAGATTTTTTAAACAGTCTTTCGATTGATTTTGCTTTGTGAACGTTAAAACAACACAAGAAAACAAAGCCAAATTAAGACTTTTCGTGCACACTACAGGACATATGAAGGGTCCCAACGAGGAAAGATCGAAGGCTCGACGGTATTTTTAACCTTTTCAACCACCGAAAGATTTTAACAGTCTTTTTAGCTATTTTGCTTTGTAAACGTCAGAACAACACAAGAAAACAAAGAGGATGAAAATTACCGTAAGTGGTGTTTTTTTAAAGCCAAATTTAGACCTAAAAAAAAAGGTTGCACAGCCTGGCCACACGCGGTAGGTTATTCTTGTCGCTGAAGAGTAAAGCTTGTTCCCTGGCGCCGCTAGATAACAGCCTTTGGGAGGCATAAATTCATGTTCGTTTGTTCATATAAACGTTGCCAAGTCGAAAATGTACCTCCCAAAAAACCCCGGAAATTCCGAAGGGTAGGGGGGGTTCACGATTATGGAATTCTGAGGGCATGGGGGGGGTAACGCATTCTGGAATTTCCGAAGGCAAGGGGGGGTTAAAACATGGAAGCCGTCCGTGGTTGGGTATGGATATTTTCTGGAATTGCCCAATATGATTTTGCTGTCCCCATCAGGCTTTTAGCCAGGTGGCTGTGGAAGAAATTCAAGGAAAATTCACTTAATCTGTTATAAATACACTGTACTTTTATGGGAAAACATGCCTCATGGACAGCCAGTTTCCAATGACTGGCTAAAAGCCTGGTTCCCATACCATATCATAAAATGGGGGTTCCACTGTATTTATAATGAGTATTAATTATTAATTTTGTCTGACTGGCACAATATGATTCCTTATTATTAAGAATGGATGGATTAAACTTTTGAATTATTTTACATGCACAATTACAAACCTTTGTATGATCTCACTTTTCCAGTCAAAACCTGTCTCTAATGTTTCCTCAAAAGTTAAAGAATCTCTGACTTGTTTGGGAAGTTTTGGTAGCAGTGACTTCCACAGTGAGCTATTTAAACATGAAGACAAGACACTTGCCACTGGAATATGTTGCACACATTTGTGCTACATTTTAGTACACTTGCAGTTTCAATGCTGACCAGTGTGATTGACATTATACAGAGAAAGCACTTCAAGTCAAGTAAGATTGAATCAGCATTCCCTTTTATGTAGGAACACTGAACAAGCATAGCATTTTTAGCTATTTAGTCCAAAAGTCTATTTAGGGGGCTTTTAATGAGAAAAAAAAAGCAGCTATCAATATGGCATAAACAAATGGTTTTACTGATGACTGAGCACTAGATCTAGATTAACACACTTGATATGTCATAGTCTCTAATTACATGTGATTAGATCAGTAAGGTGTAACATGACAAATTGTGCAGCTTGTATTAAACAGGTAACGGGGCTATACAAAACAGTTAGTACAAATAATGAGGTTTATCAGACAAGTATTTTAAGTAATGCCATGGTCTCAGTGAACTGAAAACGATGACGTTTCTGTAAATTATATAGTGTAGTCAACTCTCTGAACCAAGGAAAGACCAAACAATATTAATTTCACATTAGATAATTTAATTTAAGGTATGACATTTCTACTATGACATGAAATCTAACCTTTCTTTAGTGATTGTGGTCCACTGCTGGCACACCTGAGCACAAACCAGTAATTCGGAGGGACTTAGGTATTTAAATATCTTCAACAGAAGTTCATCTGGAAGTCTTTCAATAGTACATAACAACCAGTAATTTATTGTCAACTACTACTTATTATTAATAATTATTAGTATATTGGGAATTGTACATGTACTTGTCTATGATTGAATAAAAATAATCACTATGTGTCTCACTCCCTAAGTTCAAAGGATCAAATAAATTATTACAAGAAATAATGAACCAGTATTCATAAATTAGTAACAAATTAACGTTGATTAAGCAGAACACCTGATTACACCAAAATGTCTTGCACACAATGGTACAGTTTGCTAGCAGTGTTTTACAGCTATGATGAAACACCATGTTATCATCAAACACTACTTTTAGCAAATGTAATTGCACTGAAATCCTTCAAAGTCTCCCCACCCATTCCTAAGTTTAAAATATAGGAAGCACTGTTTAAATTTCTAGTAATATTTAGTACCTGCAATAGTGCATGTAAGTAAGGAAGTATTTTTGTGTTTCCTCATTTTTGAATGAATTAACATTAGGTGAAATATTATAGTGTCTTCAAGGATCCTCAAATATCTTCATGACATTTAAAATTGTCGACAAAATAGTGAAAGTGAAGCTGTCAAAAAGTGAACTGTTGTGTACTTTTACTGCCAGTCTTTCACATTTTCATGCAGCCCTTTGTTTTGTGGTAGAATTTGCATAATGGCGTATGTGATACTTTAAATATTTGGATCTCTTGTAATTTAAATTTGGCTCCTACATGTACAGTTAGTTTCTCCATAACATAATAAAGATTCAAGACTTGTTTACTAAGGATCTTTGTACGACAGGCATCTTAGCATCTTCAAGGATCTGAGTAAAGATCTTTTCAGAAATTCCTGCAAGATTCATGTAAGATCCTTTAAATATTATTTCAGTATCCTCAAGGATCTTGCCACGATCTTGAGCAGGGATCTAGACAAGATCCTATCAACATCTGATAAGTCCTTGAGGATCCTAGATATTAGATCTTTCTAGGATCCTACCTTAAGATCCCTTTAAGATCCTTGAAAGATTATTATCCCCATGGATCTTAAGAATTCTTATGAAGATTTTTGATGTACAGTGTAATTGTCCAGAAAAGATCCTTGAGGACCTTTAAAGATACATACATACATACATACATAACCTTTATTATAGTGTCTGTGTATTCTAGTGCCACTTAGCACTAATTGGGGGACACATTTAAACTAATCAAGCTTAACTACAATAAAACCTTAAAAAAACAATACAATACAATACAATACAATAAAAAATAAATCTTTGACAAATCTTTCAAAGATCTTCATCGTGAAAGATCTTTGGCACGTTTTTTAAAGATCTTTGACTATCTTTTACGATCTTTAAAGATCTTCAGCGGGGAATTGGAAGCAAATATCTACCTGCTGAAGTTCAAGGCTTTTTTTCTTGTGAGAGCTTGTGCTTTCCCAGCTACTTTGGTTGAAGGCTTTGAAGCAACCACACTTGCCCTTCAACAAAAATTCATGCGACTGTTCACAAATTGAGAACAAATGCACAATCAAACCGAATACTTGATATTAAAATTCCTCAGAGGTTAAACAACTGAGGGACACAAACTTCCATCCCACAAGCTGTCACAGCTGTAAAGGTCCGAACACAGACTATTTGCAGGGAGTGGTTGTGAGGAATATTTCCATGTGTAGTTCACACAAAGGGCAAAAAAGGTTTTCCAGGTGAATGCTCCCCGTGAATATTTCCATATATTTCCGAATATTTGTGGGCCATTCACAAGGAACGAAGTTTGGTTCCCCCAAAATATTTTTTGGTTCAGTGGAAGGGACCGACCATCACTCACTCCCTACCCCAATCTGTCTAGCATATTATCAAAAATCACCTCCCTTCTTTTAAAGTATACCTCTAGAGTACAGGGGTATGCCTCAGGTCTTAATAAGAAAACAAATGTATCGAAGGGAGGTGATG
>CAOKRL010000122.1:0-18278 GCA_948470475.1 Galaxea fascicularis | reverse complement strand
CCAAAAAGAATCTGTTGAAAAATAACAATAAATTTTTAGTTCAATATGTACTTGATCAGTTAAATAAGTTTTGACGCCGCAAAAACCATTTTATCGGTGTTTTTTTCGAACGCGAACATGGCCAAATTGCTGCCGAAAGTGCGACAAGCCGATCCTTAATTAAATATGCGTATGACGTCACACGGTTGACACATCGAGCGCGGGGAAATTTCTGTTCTCACGTTTTCAGTCAAATGACTGCAATGGCGAAGCATGGAGGTAAGACTTGTGCAGCCGGTGCCCCGGGACAAATTAGCTGTACTAACAACTCTTTTAGTGCCGGGTTTCTATGCATATGCATAAATAACCTTTGAATTTTTTGAAAGTATCACATCTTGTTTAGGTACTCATAAATTACGGGTCCGTAAAAGAGGCCTTTCAGTAATCACACGCACTTTCATTTCATCGCCTGTGCTTGAAAGTCTTTTGAAAAACATTGTTCTCGCGAGAGAATGTCCCCCTAAACTTGGTCTTTTATTATACAAACAATTGCAGCATTTGCGATGAGGTTAAAGGGTTTTGACAGGCTAAACACGACTCCCGCTGTTTCGTGATGTGATAGGTCTTCAGTTGACCTTTAGAGTTTAGCTCTCACAAGTATGTCTTTTAGAGATTTTCCTCTCCTGTAGGAGATGAGAGGTGGTTCTCTGTATATTTCTCTCAGCATTGGTTGGTTTTCGATTAAATGCCACTTGCTCATTAAAATATTTTTGAGGTTAGGCACTGATGGATTGTACTGTGTGACAAAAGGCAACAATCCGTTTTGCACTTTTTGCGGTTTTTGTTGAAGTGCCGACTTTCTATCTGTAAATTTGACTTCTGCGAGGACTTTGTTTACCAGATTATCTGGATGGCCTCGGACACGCAAGTGTGATCTGAAATTTTTAACGTTTTCTTCAAATGTTGCCTTTGAAGAGTTGGTTCTAAGAAGCCTTAGGGCTTCGCCTTTGATAAATCCTTTTTTTATGCCTGGAGCGTGACAGGAGGAGAAATGCGTGTATTGAAATGTCTCAGTCGGTTTAAAGCGCGCGCGGATGTCAAAGATTGAATCTTTGTAGAATCTCTCGCCTTTAAAGATGGTAGTGTCTAGGAAGTTTGTTTTCTCTTCTGATATTTCTGATATTGAGTTAGGCCGTCATCGTCTTCTTCTTCGTCTGGTTCTTCATAGCCCTCTGGGACAATCGGCTCGAACAGATATGGCTCTACGAGACCGCCAACTACTCCAAAATCTTCCTCGTTTTCGCTCTCTATTTCCCCAGAAACACTCTTGGAGCTTATGTTAGAATCGGAATCTTCGGGACTAGACATTTTCCATTGTAGAATGAAGTAAACAGTTGACGTTTACAGTAATCTCGACAGAGACGCTGTAAGCTTCAGTCACTTTCCCCAGTGTTGTCAACCTTGTGACGTCATGAGTGTTGTCATCCGCTGAGAAGTTCGCAGGCTCTATATTTCTGATTTTGTCCCACTTTTCCACCCTACTTTACGCCTCGATAACAGCAACTTCTTGAGGGTAAAAGAACATTTTTATTTTCAAGTAGTGTTCTTCTAAGATTGAAAAAATATTTTAAGTAATAAAAAGCCACTTTGAATTTTCGTTTCAGTAGCACTTTAAGTTTGAGACGTTTATACAAGAGACGCGCTTTCTTCCACACAGGCCTTCTGCTCCTTTTTTTATTTTATTTTTTTTTTTGCGGACTGCCACTCCTCAAAAATCTACATTGACCATTGAATCGCATTTGTAAAAGGTAACTTTCTTCCTTAGCACTTTTATGTTCCTGCAAAGTTCGGTTTGAAGTCAAGTTATTAACTGGTCATGCAGCTTCAAGACCACGGAATAAATTTTTAATGCCTATGTAGTCTCCGCACCCTCTTCTCAAGGCGAAGCTTGCACATATGCATGACACTAGAATTCGTTCATGCAATACAAAATTGAAATTGTCGCACGCGTACGTTATAGAAACAAATTCTCATATTCCGGCTCTTCAGATGTTCTCTTTTGAAGCCCTTCAACAAACTTGCAGATCGTCTTTTATCGGGTTTAAAACACTCCCGCTCGTTTATTAATTAAACTTTACATAATTATTTAATGATACGACCCGTCCGGTCTCGCTCACGCAGTGCCATAATTAGCCTGCTCGCAGGCGGTTGGATAATATTCATATACCGCTCTTGTCACCTTCCATGTTCGAATGTCGATCGAGCGATTCAAAGTGCTTAAGATTTCTTGGCGACAAGAGAAAGGAGCGTTCGATTGAAGCGTGAACAAAAACAGGCTATAGTTAGTTTAGCACACTACGCAAAAAGGCACATATTCTCGACCGACTTTGCCCGAATACGGATAGGCACACGTGGAGTGTACAAGAATATCCTGAAGTATTCAAGCACGCATGACGCGACGTACACCTAGAATATTCTAGTTAGAATCCGGACTGTTTTTCCGAATTCAAATAGAATACTTTGGAATACTAAGAATGATTCGAAACGGCATACCCCAACTCCTTTTCTTAAAAAAGTTCAATATTGACCAGTTTCGAAGAATGATGATCATTAATCATTGGAACATCTTGAGCATGACAACAAATTTTCGAGTCCGCATGCGACGTGAATACGACAGTGACGAACGGTTTACCGGACTTGAACACGCCCGAATACTAACGCACACATCAAGTGTTCGCCGTGTTTGCCAACGCGCACCAACCCATTACTTTGTGGAACTTGGTATTCTGCAGTATTCATACTCGAACACTCTTCGTGCCCAAGAATATACGACCGCGAGTGGCAATGGCTGTATCTCGTTCCGGAAATTGAGTTTGCATATTCTTGTACACGAACGTGTTTCATGTATTATTTGAATGTTAACACTTTGGAACGTTCATATGCTTTGGTCTTGTAGGATTGCCCTTTCTCATTGGGTCTGTCTTCTACCTACGTGGATTACTGGAGTCTCCTTTTTGTCTAGCCTCCATAGCAGACGTTCTTAGGGCTTCGCCACGCGCTCCTTGGGAAAGGAACGCGTGACGAAGCCCTAAGAACGTCTTCGTGGACTACTTTTTTGTCTCGTGCAGTTCAATGAAGGAAGCCATTGTAAGAATCAGCGAACAAAACTTTATTTAATAAAATTGACAATTTAGTTAGTTATACCGTATGTACAATACTAGTAAGTTGAATATCTTGATGTTATTCAACGCTACCTTCGTATGCTGGAATTCATTAGCTAAACGAACTGTTTTGAGTCCAGGTACCTGCATTTCAATGATTTGTGAGGTGCCTCAGGCATAATTCGCTTTTTTGTAAAGGACAAAAACATGGAAATTATTATCATTACGAAAAACGCCCTTTTTAACTAATTGTAAAAAATGCCATTTGCCATTCGTTAAACGTTTCCTCCTGGATAATTGCAAAAAGAGATAACATTGTCTCTTTCATTAACCTTAAAAGGAAAGCAATTTCTTAAAACCATCCAAGAAAGCTCCAGTACTGAATAGCAAGTCAGCTTTAGTATATCAATACATACACTAACCTAGGATTAACCTTTGCATTCCAACATAAAAAATAAATGTTATTTCAACGTTTACATAGCAATTATATTGCTATTCGTCAGCAATACAGCTGCAGTAGAGATAATTTACTTAAAAATTATATTTAAAAAAATTGGGATGAAATGCTAACCTTGAAAGAGAAAAGAGGAAGAAATTTATCAAGCAATACTATTCTCAGTATGTTGCAGAATAAACTGATTAAAAATATTGCCAGACTAAGAGTTAATCACTTTCAGAGTCATGATTTAAATAACGGTATCTGTTTCTTCTCCTCCTGGGTGGTGATGCCACAGGTGTTTCTGCCTGCACCTCCTCTGGCTCCGAGTTGGGTTCAGGATAACCTCTTGCTGCCTCTTCCCCTAAGGCCCAAGGTATATGAACCTTGGGCCTGGGCCTATCTGAGGGAGGTCCCTCAACTCTTGGCACACGTGGCCGCAATTCTTCTTCTCTCGTCTGATCTATTCTTCTTTGTAGACAGCTCATCAATTCATTGGCCCTTGAGGACCTCCATCTTGGTGACCTTATGATCCAATTTCCCTCTAGTCCATCTTCCTCATCACTTACAAAGTCATAGTTAAGTCCTTGCATCAACTCCTTCTCTTGTCCCCTTGCCACTTTAACTCGTGCACTGAAAAGCTGAAAGAGATTTTTAAAGATAGTTTTATATCTTTAAAATCAAGCTACATACATTGTATATGCTCTGTACTACGATTTGGTTTTATCCAAAAGTCTTAATTCCAGTAATTAACTACTCTTAACTGTAATTAATTTGTCAATGCACAGAACTATTATTGGTTGATGCTTTTTACACATACAGTGGCTGACAAAATGAAAGAAGTTCAAATCAACATACCCTTTTCCTTCTTGAACGTGCTTTGTTGACCTGTTTTGTCTGTTTTGTTTTTTGTCGGTTTTCAGGAAGTGACTGCAGGTAAAGTTTTCTTTTTGTTTCGTAGTACCTAACAATGGCACCTGCAAAATAAAAGTGGAAAGAGTGTTATAATAGTTATAACATCAGACCAGCTTCGTTCTTTATAATTTCAGGCAGCTCCCTATATGTATAGCTATTAACATTTTTTGAGTATCTGCAAAGAGCTTAAAGGTTAACGGATACCTTCGAGTTGTCTCATGTGCAAGTGATGTGTGTTTCAGTTAACCTAGGCTGTAGAAACCTAAAACCCTATATCAAATTAAAGCTTTATAGTGAACTGTTACCTCACCTGATAGACCAAGAGCTTTTTATAAAAAAAAAATTGCATTGTCAACTTATTATTTTTTAATACGAGGACCCGAATCACCTATCCAAAGCTAAAATTCAAAGCAATTTTTTATTTTCATTAATTGATTTGTTCTATTCTCTAGGAAGTCAAAGCACTTATAAACATTTCGATTTTTATGAAAAGTTACAGAAAAATTTGTTAATACTGTAGGGTTAAAAAATTGGATAATCATACAAAAATTCATTAATTGAAGTATAAAGCATATCTTTAAGTTGGAAATATTTAGAACGAACAATAAAAAAATCTCTGAGGGTGTATCCATGTCAAAACTTTGTGTGGAAACTTGCGTGGTGTCCCGCTCAACTGGGAAGCGTAGTAGCTGAACCAAACTCGGGCTGAGCAATGTACAAAATAAATTTCATTCAGCCTGACACATAGAGTAATAAATACTTCTACTAAGGAACATCTAAATGTGTTGTAAACTCCACCTGGCCGCGTTCAGCGTAAAAGGCTAACATTTTAACTGAAATACGGTTTATGATATCCCGCGCATCTCATCGAAGAAGCTTGATCTTTATATAAATGGGTGTTTCAGAAACGATGGAAAAGCACTTATCACAAGTATAAGAACATAATTTTACCTTGTTAACTTCTAGCGACTCTGAATTTGACGAAAAATTCATCGTTTTAAGAGACGTTTCGATTCAAACCAACGAACTAACACTGTACAAACTCCCGCTAAAAGTATCCTGTCGACTTTTGGCAAGGCTACCAAGCCTTGAGCGACCGCATTGTTGGGGAAAGCGGCTTATCCATCTTCGTCCTCCACGTTAGCAACAAGAAAGAGTTTTAGTTTAATGGTTAAAACGGAATGGAAAACTCGGAAGATCGTAGAGGTACGTTGTGAGACTTGCATTTTGTTTAATGCACTGACAAACTTCTAACATTCATTAACACAATAAAATATTTTACGTGCACTTATCAATGTTTTCAAAGGAGAACAAATTCCCCTTTAATTCCCCTTTTCCTCAATTTACAGTGTCTTTACAGCGTCAAGCCTGGCCCCCTTTTTCGATTTACAGTGTTTCTACAGAGTCAAGCCAGGCCCCCTTTTTCTATTTACAGCGTTTTTACAGCGTCAAGCCAGGCCTCCTTTTTCGATTTACAGGATTTTTACAGCGTCAAATTAATTAGTCCCCCCCTTTCTCGATTTACAGGCTTTTTACAGCGTCAAGCGAGTACTGCTTTTTAGCGATTGTCAACGGGTTTTTTTTACATATCATTCACACGATCTTGTTATCAATATTTACAGTTTGTTTACAAAGAAGATACCGTAAATATATGTAATATATTTTACAGTATATTACATGTTCCTCAAATAATCACTGCAAAAAAGGACCATGTAAATAATGTTTACAGTAGATTTCCATGCTGTGGTGAACCTGTAAATTTCATGTATATTTTGTTTTACAAGTACTCATCTTCTAAATTGAAATTTACAAAACATGAAGTTTACATAATGTAAATCGCAATTTACATGTGCTGTAAATTTTTCAATTTTTCCAGTGAATAAATAAATAATTATCATCATCATCGTCATCATAATCATTTAATCATTTCTATCGCACCGGGTACATTGAAATATGATCACCGGCGCCTTACAATCGGTTGAAAAATAATGACTTTCTACATATATACAAATCAAAAAGCCTTGGTTAAATTACAATACTGATATATAAAAAGAAAAACTAACAGAATATATATATGTTTTTGATAAAAAATAATCTACAATTGATGATAAAAATATATAAAATCCTTATAGGCTTGTCTATATAATAAAGTCTTTAACTGCGCCGTAAAGGAGTCCACTGACGTTATTTTCCTTAGTGACTGAGGAAGCGAGTTCCATAATTTCGGAAGGCTCGACCCCTAGTGTTTTTGTGCGCACTCCAGGATGGGCTAATAGTAGCTCATTATTGGACCTTAGAGAATAGCTAGATTCTGCTGTGATAGTCATAAGGTCGCTGATATATTTCGGTGCAATACCATTAATTGCCTTATATGTAGTCACTAAAACTTTGAATATAATTCTATAATGCACCGGTAGCCAATGAAGTTCAAAAAGCACTGGTGAAATATGCGGATCAAAACACGAAATGTTACAAATAAGGCGCGCGGCAGTATTCTGAAATATCGACATTGCAACATAATAAAAAGCCCAGGAACATAATAGAAAGTGTTGACAGGTGAAGTTAATCGCTATGTGATATATTTCACACCCGCAAAAGCCGAACACAGCAGGAACCCAGCGTCCCCATTACTCACAGTGCAAGTCACTTGTGCCTTCTGATGTTTCAGTCTTAAATTTGACACCTGTCCGAAGCCCGACCGTCGTTATTTTAGATTCGATAGGGAACTTGAGTCTTAATTTTAGAGATTCGGAAGTGGTGACTAGATGTTCGACCTTAGATTTTAAACCTTTCTTAAATTAAAAAAAAGTGTCGTGTTTTGTCCTAGTAGTTGTACATTATAAATATTTGATGTTAAATGTCTGTCGGTGAACCTACAATACTCCCACTCTATTAAAAAGCATAAACGATGTTTAATTAAAGAAACGTCACTAACGCTAAAAGGAATCAGTTTCTGCGAAAAGCAGAAGTTTATTCGCGTCCTTCTTCAAAAGATTACATTCACGGAGGACGAGTTAGTTAATGCAACCGCGATCCGCAAAGGGAGATCATGGAGTACAGCTCACCATTATATATCCTGATCATGCTGTCATTTTCAGTGACATTTTCTTCAACCTGCACGGACGGTAAGTGCTGACATTTGTTAAACTTCCAAACTCTGTTCTTGGTGAATGAAGGTATTGGAGCCACAGAGTAGAGAAATCAAAAGGTTTTATATCCTGAGGTTTGCGGTCAAGAAGGTAGAATAACTTAATGATAGGAATTGCCCTGGAAACTAAGTGGAAACGTTTTCCGTGTCAATTAAGAAATGCTTTAGTGAGTGATACCATCTGTGAGCCAAGTTCCGCGACGCTAGTTAGTTGTTGCAAAAAGAGACTATCGGCAAAAATTATGTTTCTTTCTTCAGTCCCGAGTGTTTTTGGTCTATCTACTACTTTAAAAAAACTGTATTCAAAATTCTGAGGATATTTTACAAGTTCAATCAAATTAGAAAATAAGGATACATGTTGACGCTACCTTGAACAGTAGTAGTATAATCACGGAAATATGAATTTATTCACAGAGGAAGAAATCATCTTTTGTTAGTCCCATGAACGTCAAGAAAAATCAATTTGCTAAGACTGAAGTTTTAAAGTCAAGACCAGCCCGCTATTGACGGCATATCAGTCCGCATTTTCACTTTAACACCAACGAATTGTGTTTGCCAGTAATCTTTCAGGATGACGATGAAGTAACTAGGTGTATTATACATGCCATTCATGTAGATCTGGTTGTAGAGCATTCATTGCTATCTTTCAAAACCCAGAATAAAATCTAATTGGCACAACGAAAGCGGTTATCGTCAAAGTTTTCGCGCTTCAGTTGCTCCGAAAAGCAACTAATTTTTACTAATCGGCCACTCATTGGACTCTATGTTCCGTTATGCAAGAAATACTGACAACGAGAGTCCAAGGCGTAAATTAAGCATTATCGATAGGAAATCTCCATTTGGTAAAAGGTTAAACCTCTGAACAAGTAGACCTGGCCAAGATTAGGTTCATTAGGATAGTCATCGGTGATTGTGAGTTATTCTTTCAAAATTGTATTGCGATCATTATAATATGCGCAACAATTCAGAGAATGTTGAATTTTGTTTGACTACAGTAAAAACTCACGCTTGCGTTTATTTACGGAAAGACGGCAGCTCTCAAGTATTGAAGATACCAGACGCTGCTGATTTAACAAGGCTTGACTGACTGATAATGTATCCTTTTACAACTTCACTGAATGGTGAATGACGATGAAGACTGTGAGATCTCCGTTTCGGGAGTTACCTTATTTTGGTGGCAGCCATTTTGTACCGCTCCACGGCCAATTTAATAATTTCAACACTAGTTCCCTTCCAACCAAAAAATGTCTAGAAAAGCTCTCCAGTTTTCATGACCTTGATTTATTCAGTCTAAACACAGCGCCTGATATCAACCCGGACCATAAGCTCGTAGATCTAAAAATCACAGCAGGTATTTTTCTCCACATAGTTTTTACACAATGAAAAATAGTTTCGGCATGATACCGATGATTTTTTTTCTCTGTTCCATGCGAATGTTCGAAGCCTATATAATTGTGAATGCACAATTTTGAAAATCTCCAGACTCATCTTCTTAATGAGCTTGGATATTCTTTTAATATTATAGGAATAACTGAAAGCAGAATCACTGAAAATGATCACTGATTACTCATCCAAGTATCCCTGGCTATAGATCTGAATTTGCCCCGACACCTCGTCCTGCTGGAGTTATAGAGTCATTGAACTAAAAATCTTGCCACGAACTTTTCAAGCCCGATGGATTGAATTACAATTTGAAAGGAAAAGTAACATGATCTGTGGTGTGATTAATAGGCAGCACAACTCCCCTGAGAGCTTTCAGACATATTTTGATGAAACTTTAGAAAAACGTAGTAACTCTGGTAAGTCTGTCTATGTCTTGGGAGACTTCAACATGTAAACCTCCTCAATGCCGAAACCTGCAACTTTACTAAAGACTTTTTACTTTCGTTCCTTTTATTCCTACAACTGATAAACCAACCAGGGTTAACAGTAATTCCACGAGTGGTAATTTAAGTATAATCTCAGATATAAGGGATCACTATTCTCAGTTTTGCGTCATTAAGCATAAGTCTCTCAAGGTGAAGCGGATAGTCCAAAAACTATGTATCGGAAATTTTCAAGAGACAGAGGAAAACATTCATTCTGTGTTATCCGAGATCAACTGAGATTTGGCCATGAGAAACTGTGGAGATAATGCAGAAGCTGTTTTTTTTTTTTTCTAAATTCTTTAACGGCTTTAAAGCAACTTGAAAACTTGGGTCTATTTGCGGGCAATCCTAAAACATAGAAACCGGAAACCGTAATCCGGAGGTCAAAAACATAAATTGTAACAAAGAAAAAATGGGTTCGGCAACAAATAAGACATCGGCTAATATGAATTCCATTTTTCACGTTAGTGGTTCATAAAGATGTAATCGGAAACTGCAAGTCATGTGTTAAAAATTGTCCTGTATATGTGTGATCGATTCAACCCTCCGCGGGTGACACAGGAATTATGCATGTGAATTGTTATGATGGAAATACGGTCAAAGATGTTATCTTAAGACAAGAGTTTGAAAAGGAAAGACTCTGTGCAGAATAAATCAAAACTTTTTGGTCCCTACATTCCTACAACTCAGTACAGATTAATTAGAGACTTGCTACAATAAGTCTGCAACCAAAACTTTTCGAAAGAATTCAACAATGTAAGTCAATGCTAAACTGTACGCAGTGAGTTAATTGTTGAACTGTTGAAAATCAAGAACATGATAAGATGAGATGCACTCTAAAGTCAATCTCAGTCATTGTTTAACGCAAAATAGGACGCTTTAAAACAAATTGTATGGGCTGATCAAAATTCCAAAGTCATACAGTCCACAACAGGCAACGAGTCTCATTTGTAAACATCAACTAATATAATGCTTGTAGTCGTAAGAAACGCTAAAAACGATTTCAGTTTTGTATGAATCATCTGATAATTCATGACCACTGTCGCCGTAAACAGGCAGCTCGCAACAGAAACGTTGACGCTGCTATTCGATGAGAAAATCCACCTAAGAGAGGAAAAAAAAGTACCCAGACGTCTTTCTCCGTGCGTCACATACAAAGTTTGAAAGCTGTGATAACTTAAACAACTATACATACAACGACGCATATCCAATAATACTCCCAAACACAAGACTACACACCCCCAAAAACAAACGCAATCACACCCAGCAAAACCAAGTCAGCAAACAAACACCCTCAGCAAATTAAACCAACTATTAGACCATCAAAAATGTGTTTCTCAACAATTAATATCAAAAAAACAATAATCACAGTCAATCAAATCGCCAATAAAGTCAAAATGTCCTAAGGAAACACATTTTCTGAACGCAATTAAAACAAACGAATGCAGCCCCAAAACCTCTACGTGTGATATTTCCCACCCCACGTAATAAACACTCGTAAATCACTTGTTTGAACACAACGATATTTACTCAGACAAACATGATGGCTAGGTACAAACAGCAGCTCTCTCGTTGGCCGCGTGGGTCATTTGCATAAATGATTGACAAGTATAGAAACACTACAGAAATGATCAGACGACGATCGAATTGTATCCCATGATGCACCACGTTTAGACTTATATTATCACTGCGTACGTGACGTCATCATTTATTTCACGCTTTCGCGAAGAAACCATGGCGTGCTTTCAGACTTGTCTGAATACACCATTTTACTAATGATCAGTTCCCAGTGAATTGTGGGTAGATCCAGTCCTTTGTGGGGGCAAAAAGTCAAAATTTGAATTTCAAATTACGTCTTTAGAGGGCCGTTTGCTCCCACAGAGGACTGGATCTACCCACAATTCAGTGGGAACTGATCATTAGTAAAATGGTGTATTCCGTGGCTTCTGCTTTCAAGAGTAGCGATTTAGTTTATTTTCACTGCGTTTTCAAGGAGAATTTTGCCGTTACAGTGAAGGGTTTTACTTGTGTTTCGTTGGTCTGTCGTGAAGCACATATAAGCTATGTGGAAAGCATGGGCGAACGAAGAAGAGCTCTCATCCCTGCGGTTGTTGCGAATTCGCTCGAGACGGCATCTTGATCTCTGGATTGACCAAGCCATCACTTTCATTTTCAAGTGGTACATTTTCCGAAGAGAAGCTAAGGGGTTTTCAGATTTTTCTGTTGACATCTCTTCTCCGCTTCTTAGCAGGTTTGTTCGGTGTTGTGCTGCTTGCTACATGACATCTCTTTGAAGATGATGGTTCCATTGAGCTATTGAAATTTACGAAGTTAAACACTCCGTTATTAAGGCTAGTTGCTGCTGAGCATTTTGCAGTTTCGGAAAGAATAATAACCAAAACACCTTCGAAAATAATCATTTTGACTCTAAAAGATGACCAAGCGCGGGAATAAAGCGCTAAACGAACTGAGACAGACATCCACACGCGCAACACTGGTATGTTACGAAATTTCAGTCAACTTCGATCGTTCAAAAGGTCATAAAAATGTGGGTACTTCTCGGTACTTCTTAGTCAAAACTCACTATTATGTCTATATTCTGTGGCGTGATCCCCAAAAATGGAAGACATCAACATACTATGCAAAAAAAAGCGAATATTCATGACCTTGTTACGGGTCAATGAATGCTTTGTGATGCGAATAGTCACACAACACAATCAAAGACAAGAATATTATAATAAGACTGCCCTCTTGAACACTTACAGATCATTATAATTGTGCCAAAGAATTAAGTAATGCACTTTTCTTACCTTTTGCTAAAATACAAATAAGAAATAGACCGCGGCGAAAACCACGTTATTTCATGCTGAAATCCATGATAACTTCGATGTTGCGTCATGTACGTAGCAAATTGCATCATGGGATACTATTCGATCGTCCTCTGAGAAGTGATTAAAAGTTCAATGTTAAGACAAATAGTTGTTCTAGGATTGTGCAAAGTTTTATTGATTTCAATTGAACATATTTCGAGTTCTCAGAGGCACTTCGTCTCCGCGTGTTATTTCGAGACGCTTGACTGAGAGAAAAACCGCACTTTGACCGCTTTTTGACCGCACATGCTTTGAGATTGTCGTGAATTTCTGAAAATTAAAAACTCGATGGAACTTTCAAATATCATTTTTGAGGATAGTCTTCCAAAGGAGCAAAATATCAGCGATTTACTAAATTGATCGTTGACAAATGATTCTCGATCCTTACACGCAGCCACTCTTGAGCCCTTTTATTCGTTGAAAAAAAGTTCAACGCGTCCGTTCAGTAAAAAGATCCCCCCCTTAAGTGCTATTTATCGTGTAGTCTTGTGCCCCACCCCCAAAGCGGAAGGGAAGGTCCTGGTAACGAAAGTTGAGTTGATCGAATTCATTGAAGTTCTGTACACAATGCCTCGAAAAGGAATATTAATCAGAAGTCTGTAATTCAAGTGGACTGTACACGAAAGATTAAAACGAGTTAAAGGGGCACTCTTACATAATTTGCATAGACCAGAGGGTGTATTTACAAAATTTGTACAAGGTTTCATCTTGCGTTTTCAGTTTTAATAGGAAGTACTCACCATGTGGATTGAAACTATTTCGTGGCTGACTGTGGCCACGGATGACATGAAGGGAATGGATTACAGCCCCCCTAAATAAAGTTAAGATGCATCCTAAGTATTGTTTTCTCGCAATAGGCTATTGATTTCCAAACAATTGCCTATTGCTTGAAAACAATACTTAGGATACATCCCTCATGAATCTGGACCCAGAACCAATTAAAGACATTGCTTCGAATCGCATAGTGTGTTACCGATTTGCAAGAGCGCATTAAACTAAAGGATTTCGATCATCCATGGTCACTAAATTAAACACGTCGAATAGGCCATTTTACAGTTGTTCGCTCAGTGACCTGGCCTATGAATGGCAGCGAGGTTGCCGGTGACCTTGTATTGATCGGAGACCTCACTGTTTTTATCATGTAAATCATGTTGTTGTAATGCTAACTAGTCTGCATTTACATAAGGAAAGCAGAAAGGTTTCTATCAAACAACAAGGTCACCCTCAGCCTCGCTTCCATTCATAGGCCATGTAACTCTGCCACAACTGTAAAGTGGTCTATTACTATATCGACCCGATTCTCATGAATGAAAACATAAATGACGACTGAGAAAACGTACATTGGACCCTGTGCCAGATCCACTCAGTATACTGGTTCTGCCCAATCATCCGGGTAGTATCAGACTTATATGGAAGTCAGAAACGGATACGTCATCGTCCGGGCCGGGACAAATTGCAATTGGAGCAAAGAACGTCAGATTGAAAAAGTACTCAAAATAACAATATCCTGACGGTGAATCAATCAAATTTGCATAACTCAGTCACCTTGGGAACCAAAAAAGTCAAAGAAAAGCAGCCTAAAATGAATTTAGAAGACTTAAAAAAAATGACAACGACAAATATCTCAGTTACCAAATTGAGAGTATGCGTAGCTGTCTTGTAAATGCCAGTAGACTAATAAAGCTTATTGTGATATCGATTAACGGCATAGTTTCCGCGCTCCAGTTCAACGGTAATGCTTTGAACGTCACTTCATAAACAAAAAGGCGTTTGACTACAGCTTTGAATAAATGAAATTCGCCTAATGTGTTTGGCTGGAAGGTATTGTCTGTGAGCAGCTGTTATGTGTGATTTGTTCTTTGCGTGAATAATTAACCTGCACGTGACAACTGGGTACCTGCCAAGGTAAGACTCCGTAAACTGTATAATTGCTTTGGATTGGCAAATTGATAACTATGACGTCTGCAGAGCATTCATGACAGAAGTCGTTACTAGTTAGATACGTGATACTACCGATAACAGTGTTATATTTTTGGCCACTCTTTTATTATTATTATTATTATTATTATTATTATTATTAATTTTTTTTTTTTTTTTTTTTTAGAGTCTTTCAATGTTCGGTCGGCAACTCCATCATTTTTTTAAATTAGAAGGGATAAAAAAAACCAACATCGCTACCATATTCTTCAACTCCCTGCGTTCTTGACCCTGCTGGCTTTGACACTTACTGCTTTGAAAAAAGCGGTTTTTCATTTTTGTTCTGAACCACAGTTGCCTTTCAGCAAAACATGTTCACCCAATTAACAAAAAAAAAGTCTCTTGTGATTGGTCAGAGTTTTTGCTCTGTGGTTCTGGTTTTATGACACACAATTGAAAACCACTCTTTTTACAATAACGTTAACTGCACTTTTTAACTAACCGAATTTGCCTAACACATACCACCTTAGCTAGAAAATAATGCTTGTATAATTTATTCATGATGACAGTTTTCTTTAAATATGAGCATTGACCCGCTACACAATAATTCATGAAAAAGTCTGCACTTAGAAATTACTGTACTCGTTGCTAGGAGCGTCCCTCTTAAAAGCGGAATATTCTGCTTTCAAGATAAACCGGCCGAGGGATTTTGTTTTTCCAAGAAGCCCTTCTGAACATAGAAAATGTTGTTTTTTTTGTTTTGTCCTAGCAGTTGAGAATTACGGCCCAATTTAATTTAATTTGTCCTACCCATAATAAATATTTCATGCCAAACGTATGTTTCTAAACCAACATTACCCCGGCATAAAAAATGTTTATTTAAAGCAATGTCAACATTCAGTGGACGTTGAAAGGAATCAGTTTCTGCAAAACAGGAGGTATTCTTGCGTTCTTCTTCAAGGGATCAGCATTTGCGGACGAACAGTTAGCTAACGTGACCGCGATCTGCGGAAAGCCAGATTATGATGTACAGCTCACTATTTTACACCTTAATCATGCTGTCCTCTTTGAAAGTTGCTTTCACCTGCACGGAAGGTAAGTACTGCCTTTGTTAAACAAATTCTACTTTGGCGAAGATATAATCTTAATTGTGTGCAAAATTCAGTGCAAGTTTTAGAGGGATGGTCTAATAAAATTCGGCTAAGAATATCTGTTGACGTTGCCTTATGTCGGTAAAATATCAACGAAATTGGAATTCATTCACTTCGCAGCAGAAGAGGTCAACTTTTGCTATAATAAAATAAGTTAAAAAGTAAATCTTTTTTTTTTCAGTGAGAGGTTTTAATTTTAAGTCCATACCAGGCATATTAGTCCGACGTTTTTTCCAGTTAAATTGCAAGTTACGTATTAATCGTTCTCCCTAACGCTGATAGAAACCAAGTTTATTTTACAGACCATGTAGATCTGTTCGATATGCACCCTCGCTATCTCATAAAAGGCGAGAATAGAAGCTTATTGCGATAATGAAATCGAGCCAAGAAGCGGTGTGTAATGATGTGTTGCTCTTTCAACATTTTGAGATTAGTATTGCACGATGCCGCCAGGCAGTTCATAAAAACTCCTTCTCTTTCTAATTCGGAGATATTTGTATATTTTTGTTTTCTCTGTGTGTGTCATAGTTCAAACAACACAACTTGCATTGAGATGAAAATTAATCCATCTGGCACCTGTTCCTGAAAAGCCGATTAAACTATCCCCTGATTGAGAGTTAAACCAAGGCTGAGTTTCTTATATATTCCCGGAATAACTAATCGGAGATTAAAAAGGCGCTCCTGAAAACAGATTTATCCCTCTATTGACTACATTTCGAATTAAGTTGGAATAAACCAGTCAGACTAGTTATTCACATGCGAGTGGGCGCAAACATAACAATCCACGGGAAAAACATGTGATTTCAGAACGGACGGTGCGTGCATGATTTCTGGAAGTGTTCAAGTTGTTGTCTAGCCTGCAGTGCAGCCGAACTTGTCATTCGAGACCTTGGTGAAAACTGAGATACATTCCGTCTGCGCAACGGGTGCCAAAAGCTTCTTCTGACATCCCGCAGGTTTGCAGGGATATCTGTATCCATTTCTGATTGGCTAGACTCTTTACGCGCTTTATGATTGGACATCTGCTGACGCGACAGCTCACATGACGAGACGCGCGCAAGTAGGTCTGGACTGGAAGTAAATTGCAATTTAATTAATTCCAAAATCGAGTACTGGGTGATCAAATTTCTGTCAACAGAAAGAGGTGATTCCGGGTCAAATAGAATTAACATGTCAGATCAAATGAAAGGTTAACGACTGACGTTTTTTATGAATCACATGCTTTATTAACTTGATAAGAATGAGTTCTCCGATTCTTTCCGATACTTCTATTCTCTCGGGTCTCATTTCTGGCAAGTTGAGACTTCATTGTTGATAGGTTAAAAAAGATGAAAAGATGTTAGGTTCTCAGCCCCAAAGGTTGTTGTGGGGCCCGCAAATATGAGTTTCCGGCACGCTTTCCGGACGATATTTTGCGAATGAATTCTCTGCGAACAATTGATTATGCCACGTATGAAAAGAAGTTTTCGTTCGGAGAGGAAATCGCGACTTCGGTTGGTTTGATTGTGTTATTTCTTCGCCATACACCAGATTGTCATTTATTGCAAGGAGAGACCTTTAGCTGCCTTTGAAGACCCTTTGAAAGGTGAAGACATTTGACCTTAGCGTTTTGTCTCAAGAGCAAGCCGATGGGGGTGAGTTCGACCACTGTTCTAAAGGCCATAGCAAACCACTTGGCGCGATCCATTCAACCATAATTTCCGGAAATTTCTGTCCAAAACTGAATGGATCGGTTCGGTCCAACCGGAAAAGTTTCGAAAAAACTGGTCCACCTTTCGAGGTGGACCACTTTTCTCAGTTGGACCGGTCCGCCCGAAAATTGACCGTTCCGTTTGACTATTTCCGAAACTTTCTCAATCCCAGTACCTCGCTGTTCAGTATTTTCTGTTCAACATGGAGGAAATTGTGGAAAGCACTACTTGCACTTCTAATTATCAGTGCAGCCTTTGCGGATGGTTGACAACGGATTTGTCGGAGTTACTTCTTCACCCGTGCGCAGTTGCAACAGGTATGTAGTTGCTTTGCAAGCTAAGTTCGGACTGGTCGCGATCCATTCGACCCCAAGAAATTTTCGAACCTCAGCCCGGAAACTTTGGTTGAATGTATTGCGCCCACTGTTTCGAGATGAGACCGTGTACCTTCCTTCCATAAAGTTCCGATATAACGCGCGCTCTGGTTGGTTAAAACTGCGTACCTTATGAGAGTACAGATGTACGCAGCTTTGGTTGTCGGCTCCATCGACCCAAATCAATTCCCCAATTTTTCAATTCCCTTGGTTTTTATTTTGACTCACACGTCATGTACGGCCTAGAAAACGAGTTTGAAAACGAGCTGTTAGCCTCAGTGGATTTGGAAGGTGCTTCTGAGGGTAATTATAACACCACAAATAACAGCCTGAAAAATTAGGGATTTCTATCACGTGTTTTCAGAAGTTGCTGAAATTGTCCGAGTCACTCAGCGACGAAGGCAAAACACACAAGTGATCAGTTAATTGTTAATTTTATGACGACTCATTCTGATTACCAGTGAATAACATCAAGGGAAAATGATAAAAAATTGCTGAGGCACGTCGAAAAACAGTCAGCCAAGCGAAGTAAAAAAGCACTCCTTCGCTCACAAGCCAAACAAACAAATTATTCAACTACTTTTTAATTTGACTGTCCAGAACGAGTGTAGATGAATATTATTCACATTCAGTCCAGAGATAAATACGAGCTTCATTCCTGAACAAAAGTAACAATGATTAAACCAAATGTTCAAAGCTTCAATTTATTTACTGAATTCACCTGTGTTGTAGAGGTTTCCACCACTTGAAAATACACGTCCACTTAAA
>CAOKRL010000121.1:0-18383 GCA_948470475.1 Galaxea fascicularis | reverse complement strand
AGTAAAAGGTGCGAAAGCTGTGTTTAGTGTACCTGTCGAAAATATTCCCACAGAGACAACCAACACTTATAATTTAGTTAAAGGAATAGGAAAACTTTAGTTGACACAGTAATTCTATCAAATTTACATATGCATATTGTACCATGCATGTTGTAGCGATGTTTCTCGTTACGTCACCTATTGTTATTAATGTGCCAACCAGAGGTTTATTGGCTGTTGAAACAATACAAGCTATTGTTCGGCGGCTGGCAAATTTGAATATCAAAAGAAATTTGACGTCAATGTTTGTAAAGAAGAAACATCGCTATATACCTAGAAAATCTGTATACAACTTACAACACTTAAAAAAACAATAAAGAAATATTTACACCGGTGTTATCGATGGAAAATTAAAGTCATCATATTGTCTTCAACAGCACTAACGGATGGTAGCTGTTTCATGTTGATCTGCTAATACATTCCATATCCATGCACCCGTGAAAGCAAAACAAGCCGGCAAACTGTTTCTGAACATTAAAGTTCGGGCTGAAAACATCTCCAAACAAAATTTTCAGTTTGGAAGGTCATAAATTTTTGAAACCACTTGTTCAGTAATCATATCTGGTAAATACGATGGAGCAAGACCTTGAACAATTCTATACATCATAACAGCCTTGTGCTTGCATACGCATGCATGCATGTCCATCAAGTCTTCCAATAGAATGGATCGCACCGTATATAATACAGGAAACCCGTCACAATGGTAACAGCTCGATTTTGCAGACGTTCTAGCTCTTTCAATCAAGTGTCTACCCTTCGCCATCCCGACAAGGTTACAGTTTGAAACAGGGTTCAATGATCGATGTGAAAACAAGGTCAGGGTAGTGCCAGGCGTGTCGAGTCATGACGATGGTTTTCGCTGCAATTTGTTCTTTTTCTTTCCTTTATAAAATGGCAGTCCGAGCTTGTTGTTGTCACTAAAGATTATGGTAGGCATGTAACATGTAGCCATTGCCTTTGCCGCCAGTTAGAATTCATAGACTAACGAAATTCTGCACGCCGAAGAAAACAATGCGCCAAATCAGTTATTCGATTTTAGTTAAATGACAATGACTACGAACTGCAAGTAATTATGAACGTAGCATTAGAAATCACACCTTTCGGGTGCGTACTTTGGGTGCTTTGACGCACAATCGTCGGCTTAAGCCCCGAGATGAAATACAGAAGACGACAACATAGCATCCATTGTTAAATGTTCTGGTATAGCTTAGTTCCCACTAGCGACATAAGGATCATAAGCATAATCATAATCCTAAACATAAACATAAGCTTCTTATGTTCTAGTGGGAACGGTCTTCAACTGCACTCGCAAGCTTTTCCTCGAACCTAGCCGCCATCTTGAAATGAACCGACCCGGAAGTACTAGACCTAGACTTTCATTGGGCAAAATAAAATGACCCCGTTGCGTCATTATGTTTCTCATTATGTCGTTATGATTTTGGCGTTCCCACTACAAAGAAAAGCAACATAGACATAGTCAAAGACATAATCATAATCATAAGAAAATAGTCGATCATTTTCTTATGATTATGATTATGTTGATCATAAGGGCGCCTATGATTATGTTTCTACATGTTCCCACTAAGACATAAGGGACATAACAACGTTATGTTCGTGCTTATGATTATGATCGTTATGTCACTAGTGGGAACTAGGCTTATGTGATCATTTGAGGTGCGCGAAATTAAATATGCGAAAAAAAAATCATACCATTTGCGTGCCACGCTACTATACCAGTACGAAATGTTGTTTATCTTAAAACACGTACTTACTCTCTGGTAACAGTTGTAGTTTTTCCTAGTGCAATCCAAA
Organism: Galaxea fascicularis; assembly: GCA_948470475.1. Taxonomy (NCBI): domain Eukaryota; kingdom Metazoa; phylum Cnidaria; class Anthozoa; order Scleractinia; family Euphylliidae; genus Galaxea; species Galaxea fascicularis. The sequence continues at coordinate 16,532 of CAOKRL010000121.1, read as the reverse complement.
AACTCGCAGTCGAAGCGGTGAAATGAAAACCGAAAGTGCAATGTGCAAGTGAAGCATCACATGATCTCTTCACGTTACACTGCGTGTAATGAACACTATATCGAGGCTTCGTATTAAGTGATTAATCTTGATTCTTTCTGATTCGCCAATTCGTTGCTTAGCAATTACGTCATTAGCCTTTACACGCGGACGGTATAAAGATAGCTTTAGCGGCATATTCCCGCCAGTAGTATAGTCCAAGTTCATCGTGCACAGTACGTGCGTTAAGTAAAGTTAAGTTTAAGCTACCCTTGGTTATTTAGAGTGCAAGCGGGAACCGATGTGTAAGTACAACCTATTTTCTATGCCCGTTTTTAGTATAAGCTTTCAAGTTTTACGTTTTTACTTTTAGTACCTTTAGTCTCGGTTTTTTGTATAACAGCCTATTGTTCTAAGTCCACCACGTGGCAGCGCCCAGTTTTTAAAGTCTTTGTTCCGTCTTGTTTAAGTGTGAAATCCTTATAGTTTATATTCCCCTAGTTTAGGTTTCTACTTAGCGGCTTCCTATAAGAATCTCTGGCAATTCAGTTAAAGTCCTTTTCGTGCTCGCTAATTCCCACATCGCTTACAGTGGCGCTCACGCAAGCATGCTTTATAGCATTGTGCAATTTTATCGTTTCAAGATTTTACAGTGTTGCCATTTATTGTAACTAGATTGTTAGCAGTATGTATATCTGCTTGGGATCATTGATGATTTTAATTTGTATGTTTTTCTGAGAAGTTTGACTGGAAAGTATTGTCACACCGCAATTATGATTGGAATGTTTGCTACTATTGATTCGTGACTTTTGTCATCTTGTAATCTCCTATTATCAAGTAATTAGTTTATTGCATTGTATTTCAGTTTACGTTCGATTATCGTCAATTAAATCACCGTCATTCACAGCTGATTTTCCGTGATCTCTGGTTTTATTCGATTAGTAAAGCATCTCCCACATTACTACCACATCACACGCTTATCTCATCGCGACAAGTTGTTTCGCAAGTGACAGCCTTCAACAGTCGCCGTGAACCTGGCGTTACAGTAAAACATCGTGCTTGTTCTAAATTCGTCATCGGTATTTCAGTACTTGTTTGAACTTTGAGAAACAATGAGCATCGCATCCGCACCGGAAGATCTGGCGTCGTCGTTTCTTGATGAAAACTTGGAAAATGTCGTGCCCATTGCTCAATCAGAACTCAATGTCAAAATTTCAAAGCGAAAACAGAAGTTCTCAGAGAAAGGAAAGAGCTTTTTAAAAGAACTGAGAGCAAAAGGAAAGGAAACAGCTTTCCGAAATCTCAAAAGAAAGTTAGATCACATTAAGAAACTACGTGAAGATCCGCAAACGGAATTAGAAAATTTGGAAGTCGAACGCAATGAATTAGATTCTTTAAAGGATGCCTTTAACCAAGCGTGTTACACACACGAAAGTCTGCTGGATAGTCCTGCAGAAAAAGAAGAATCCTATCAGTGGTATGACGTTAGGGATCGAGAATTTACCGAACAAAGAATGAAGCTTTGCGAACAAATTCAGCGCCTTGAAAGGGGATCGCTTTTCACCAAATCTAGCGCCTCGTCGAGCCATAGATCAAAAGTAAGATCTAAGTCATCTAAAGGATCGATTAGGTCTTCTTCACATTCCGTTTCACAAGCAAGAGCGGACGCCGCAGCAAAGGCAGCCAAAGCCAAAATAGAAATGGAATTTCTGGAAAAGGAAAATGAACTCAGGCGCATTAAACTAGAAAAGGAGTACGCGCTCGCAAAAGCAGAAGAAAGCGTGTTCAAAGAAATTCTAGACGAAGAGCACAAATTAAACACGCAAATAAAACAGGAGATTAAACCGGAAGATAAGGAGATAAGCCCCCAACCACCAACGGCCGTCATGACAAGAGTTGAAAAACAGGAAATGAATCCGAACAGCCCTCCCTTTGTGCCTAAAACGATTCCGGATAACTTTGGCCAGCAACCAGCAAATAGTATACAGAACTTTGAACAATCATCCAGTATAAGTTTCGCCCTCAATCAACTGGTCAACCTTCAAGCCCAACAAACGCAATTAAGTTCAGCGCTAGTCAATCAACAAAGAACCTTTCACCTCCCCGTTAAGGAGCCTCCGACATTTTCTGGCAACTCATTCGAATATCCGGCCTTTGTGACCGCATTTGATAGTATTATCGCCGCCAACGTTTCACTCGATAAGGACAAATTGTTCTTCTTAGAAAAATATACGACCGGCAAGGCCAACGAAGTGGTTAAAGGTTTCCTAGCAACAAACTCAGACACCGCCTACAGTGAAGCCCGGAAACTGCTCGATCAGCGTTTTGGAAACCCTGTGGTGGTAGCCGAGGACTACAAAAAGAAACTTAGAGGTTGGCGACAGATCAGTGATGGCGATAGTAAAGGACTGGAGGAGTTCTCCGATTTTTTGGTACGCTGTGAGGAGGCTATGAAGACTATGAAGTCTATGTCGGAGCTGGATTCTACTCAGATCCTACAGTCCATCTCCGCTAAGTTGCCGTCGTATTCGGGCGTCAAGTGGTGTAGATCCGCTCACGAGACTCAGGTAAAGGGAAAGAGGCTCGTGTGTTTTACGGACTTTGTCAAGTTTGTCAAGCAAGAAGCCGAAGTAGCAAACGACCCGATCTTTTCTCCAGACGTACTTAAGAGAGAAAGGAAAAGGAACGTCCCGGCTAGAGACAACCACCGTGGCACAAGGTTGAAGTATCAAGGTGGAACCAATCCAAGTCAATCACTGGTCACTTCTGCTACTCCAGTAGACCATTCCGAACAGCAACAATCAGCAGCCACGTCGGGGCGTGAGCAGTCCTGCCCAGTCTGCAACGGCAAACATACAATAATGAAGTGCGGCAATTTCATCAAGGCCACTGTAGATAAGAGGTTGGATCTCATCGCCGAGAAACGCCTATGTTTCAGATGCTTCAGAGCGGGTCACATTTCCTCTGACTGCACATCCAAGCAAACCTGTGGTGAGTGCGGAAAGCGTCACAACACCTTGCTACACGGAGCGACTCTGAAGACAAAGACACACAGCGAGCAAAACCCGTCAAGCACTCAGACGTCACGCAATCCACCCCAACCCTTGCGGCCAGCCCATGCTGCCGAGTCTGCACACTCAAACGCAGCCAGCGTCGCCCACAGTTCTGTCGATACATCGAACACCACCATCATGTGTCGAATCGTACCTGTAGTCCTGTACCATAAGGATAATCCCAGCAAGGAAATTAAAACGTACGCACTCCTAGATGACGCTAGTGACACGACTTTCGTGACAAATAAGGCGAAGAGCAAGCTTGGAGTCGAAGGAGTCGACACAAGTCTCAATTTAAGCACAATGCACGGTCGCAAAGTAATACCTGTAACCCGAATCGACGGATTGATAGTGGAGCGCCCTGACAGGCGCGCGCAGGTCGAACTCCCTAAGGCGTATGCGAGAGACATAATTCCATCCAGAAAGGACCAAATCCCAACCCCAGCAGTAGCAGACAAGTGGCAACACCTGAAGAAAATAAGGGACAAAATACCGCCGCTAGACGAAAACCTCGACGTTGGAATACTGATCGGATCCAACTGCCCGAAGGCGATCAAACCAAAGGAAGTCATAGCTGGTAAAGGCGAAGATCCATACGCAGTTCGAACACTCCTTGGCTGGTGTATGGTCGGACCAGCCAATCTTTCAGAGACCCACCTAGACGAGGACGGCGTGGCAACGTGCAACAGGATTATAGCGCATGAGAACACGCCTGAAACAAGCCATGTTAGCTTTATCCTGGAAGACAAGACAAAGGAAGTTATGAACCCCTGCTATGTAAAGCAAATGCTTGAAATGGACTTTGCAGAGAATAAGAACTCAACTCATCAAGGGCTCTCTAAAGAAGACCGGAGATTCCTGAACATTGCAGAGACGCGCATACACAGACGTGATGATGGCCATTACGAACTTCCACTCCCGTTAAAGGAAAGCTTCAATGGTCTCCCTAACAATAGAGATGACGCTGTCCGACGCATGTACTACCTCAAGAAACGGTTTATGTCGCCGGGTAACGAAGAATATAAGGAAGAATATATGAAGTTCATGAGAGACATGATCGAAAACGGCTACGCCGAAAGGGCTCCACGCGATGCTGACGCAAACCCCGGCATGACATTTTACATTAATCATCACGGAACAAGGCACCCAAAGAAGAAAAAATTAAGAATAGTTTTTAACTGCAGTCAAGAGTACAATGGTGAATCCCTGAACAAGAATCTATTGCAAGGTCCTCTGCTGACGAACAACCTTACTGGTGTTTTGCTGAGATTCCGACAAGAGCCCGTTGCTGTGACATGCGATATTGAAGGCATGTTCCACCAAGTCCACGTCAATCCCGAGCATCGTGACCTGCTTCGTTTCCTGTGGTGGGAGGAGAACGATCTTTCTAAGGATCCTGTAGACTACCGCATGACAGTTCACCTGTTTGGAGCGACGTCATCACCAAGCTGCGCCAACTTTGCGCTCAAGCAAACCGCGAATGACTTCGAGGGAGAATACGGTGGACAAGCAGCGAACTTCATGCGAAATGATTTCTATGTAGATGACGGCTTAAAGTCAGTCGATACAGCAGAATCAGCAGTAGAATTGGTCAAGAATGTAAAGGCCATGTGTCACCAGGGAGGATTCAATCTTCACAAGTTCTTGTCAAACAGCAAGGAGGTAATCAAGAGCATCCCCGAGAAAGACAGAGCAGAGGGAGTTAAAGAGATAGACCTAGACCTGGACACACTTCCTTTAGAACGCACACTAGGAGTTCAATGGTGCGTAGAATCTGACAGCTTCGAATTCAGCGTCGTCCTGCAAGACAAACCATGTACGAGACGAGGTATCCTGTCGACCGTGAGCTCTATATATGACCCCATAGGCTTTGTGGCCCCCCTGCTGCTTCAAGGAAAGTCAATACTGCAAGAATTATGCAGTCTCCAGTTGGACTGGGACGATCCAATACCAGAAGACGCGAAGATGAGGTGGGAGAAGTGGAGAATGGAACTGATGAAACTACAAAGCATCACGATTCCTCGGTGTTACAAGCCCAAAGATTTCGGCCAAGTCGTCAAGGCAGAGCTGCATCATTTCAGCGACGCAAGCGTCCGGGGCTACGGCCAGTGTAGCTATTTACGTCTCGTAGATGATGCCAACAAGGTTCACTGCGCTTTCGTGATGGGAAAATCACGTGTGGCTCCTCTCAAACCTGTAACCATCCCGAGACTCGAGCTAACCGCCGCTGTTTGTTCCGTACGAATAAGTCAACAGATTCATCGCGAGCTAGAATATCGGATCGATAAGGACTTCTTCTGGACGGACAGCAAAGTTGTACTTGGGTACATAAGCAATGAGAGCAGACGCTTTCACGTTTTCGTTTCCAACAGAGTACAAGAGATACAAGACAGTACCCATAGAAGCCAATGGCGGTATGTTGACACTAAACAGAACCCAGCAGACGAAGCGTCACGTGGAATGAAGACCGATGAGCTCCGACATTCGCGATGGATTCTGGGACCAGAGTTCCTATGGAAAGAAGAAGGCGAATGGCTGAACAGTGACGAACAAGAACATACCGGTACCTTGATGAACGACGACCCAGAGGTCAAGAAATCCGTCGCCATGGCAACATCCTTGGACGACCAAATAAAGGCCAGTCTAGAAGAAAGAATCGAGCGTTTTTCTGACTGGTACCGAGCACGGCGAGCAGTAGCACTCTGCTCGAAGTACATCCAGAAACTAAGGAAACGCGTAAACAAAGAACCAAGCGAAGTGCTTCAAGTGTCAGCTGAAGATTTGGAGGAGGCAGGAAGGTCGATCATTCAGGCCGCGCAGTCCAAAGCCTTTCAAGATGAGTTTAAGTCACCTGTAAGAAAAGCAGAAGAAGAGGGGTCCTTCCCGAAGCAGAAAACTGCGACGCTACGCAGTTCAATCAACAAGTTAGATCCGTTCATCGATGAATACGGAGTCCTACGCGTTGGCGGTCGCCTCAAGCACGCAAACCTCTCGGACAAGGTGAAGCACCCAATAATCCTACCCAAAGGCAGCCACGTGACCAGCCTTATAATTAAGTATTACCACGAGCGCAGCAAACATCAAGGCAAAGGAATAACGCTCAATGAGATTCGATCCCACGGCTTTTGGATCATTGGAGGTTCGTCCGCTGTGAGTAATGTCATTGCTTCCTGTGTGACATGTAAGAAGCTGCGAGGTGCCGTTATTGAGCAGAAGATGTCTGACCTTCCCGAGGACCGATTAGAAAGCTGTCCACCCTTCACATATTGCGGCGTGGACTATTTTGGCCCATTTACGATTAAAGAAGGGCGCAAGGAGCTAAAACGCTATGGAGTCCTATTCACTTGTATGTCGTCAAGAGCTATCCATCTGGAGACCGCAGCGTCTCTCGACACAGACTCCTTCATAAACGCGTTGAGACGCTTCCTGAGTCGCAGGGGCCCAGTAAGACAGCTAAGAAGCGACAATGGAACAAATTTCGTAGGAGCCCGTCGAGAGCTTAAAGAAGCTTTAGAAGAAATGGACGAGAGTCGTATTAAGGAAGAGCTTCTAAAGTCACAGTGCGACTGGATCAAATTCAAGATGAACGTCCCAGCCGCAAGCCACATGGGCGGAGTATGGGAGAGGCAAATAAGGACGGTGCGCTCAATCCTATCCTCACTTCTCTCTAACAATGGTAAACAGCTGGATGATGAGTCCCTAAGGACGCTGATGTGCGAAGCGGAAGCAATAGTCAACAGCCGCCCCCTCACCACCAATCACCTTTCAGACCCAGATTCGCCAGAACCGCTCACCCCTAATCATTTGCTGACAATGAAATCCAGGATTCTACTCTCACCACCCGGAAAATTCGAGCCAGCCGACATGTACGCCCGAAAACGCTGGAGACGCGTGCAACACCTCGCCAACGAATTCTGGACCCGCTGGCGAAAAGAATATTTATTAAGTCTTCAAGAGCGACAGAAGTGGACGCGGCCTCGTCGAAATCTACGCGTCGGCGATGTCGTGATGATCAAGGACACCAACCTGCCAAGGAATGCGTGGCAACCTGCTCGCGTTGCCACGGTATACCCAAGCACGGATGGCCAAGTCCGCAAAGTACAAGTGGCCCTAGCGGATGCCTGCCTGGACAACAAAGGAAGGAGGTCTGGACCTATGCGGTACCTGGAGAGACCAGTACAGAAACTGGTACTTCTTGTACCATCCCTTGAGTAGACTGAGACCGGGGTAGTCCCGGCCGAGGAGCCTGCTGCCATCCATAAACTGTGACAGTAACTTTCATGATAAGTATAGCTTATAAACATTGTGGACATTGAACATTAGTTAAGTTCATCAACAGTGATTAGTGAAATATTTGGATATTTCAGGGGAGCCATGTAATGAACACTATATCGAGGCTTCGTATTAAGTGATTAATCTTGATTCTTTCTGATTCGCCAATTCGTTGCTTAGCAATTACGTCATTAGCCTTTACACGCGGACGGTATAAAGATAGCTTTAGCGGCATATTCCCGCCAGTAGTATAGTCCAAGTTCATCGTGCACAGTACGTGCGTTAAGTAAAGTTAAGTTTAAGCTACCCTTGGTTATTTAGAGTGCAAGCGGGAACCGATGTGTAAGTACAACCTATTTTCTATGCCCGTTTTTAGTATAAGCTTTCAAGTTTTACGTTTTTACTTTTAGTACCTTTAGTCTCGGTTTTTTGTATAACAGCCTATTGTTCTAAGTCCACCACGTGGCAGCGCCCAGTTTTTAAAGTCTTTGTTCCGTCTTGTTTAAGTGTGAAATCCTTATAGTTTATATTCCCCTAGTTTAGGTTTCTACTTAGCGGCTTCCTATAAGAATCTCTGGCAATTCAGTTAAAGTCCTTTTCGTGCTCGCTAATTCCCACATCGCTTACAGTGGCGCTCACGCAAGCATGCTTTATAGCATTGTGCAATTTTATCGTTTCAAGATTTTACAGTGTTGCCATTTATTGTAACTAGATTGTTAGCAGTATGTATATCTGCTTGGGATCATTGATGATTTTAATTTGTATGTTTTTCTGAGAAGTTTGACTGGAAAGTATTGTCACACCGCAATTATGATTGGAATGTTTGCTACTATTGATTCGTGACTTTTGTCATCTTGTAATCTCCTATTATCAAGTAATTAGTTTATTGCATTGTATTTCAGTTTACGTTCGATTATCGTCAATTAAATCACCGTCATTCACAGCTGATTTTCCGTGATCTCTGGTTTTATTCGATTAGTAAAGCATCTCCCACATTACTACCACATCACACGCTTATCTCATCGCGACAAGTTGTTTCGCAAGTGACAGCCTTCAACAGTCGCCGTGAGCCTGGCGTTACACTGCGTATAGAGCAACACGCAACACAAAGGTGTTCTGTATGCTGGGGGCAACGGGCCAACAAATGTCTGTAAAATTTCCCGAGTGTACAACTTTGTGATATTAAAGATGCGACTCCCAAGCTTGGCTATTGCACTAATTTTAAGGTGCTCTTTCCAACAATCCCGATGGATTATTCTTATATGGTCAATAATAAAAGCTGGATAAAGCCGTGGAAAGGTCACTGTCGAGCTATGACAATTAGATCGGTTGACGATGTGGTAAAAAAATAAACATTATGGATAACTGTTTATACCATGTTATCAAAGTGAAGTCAAACCCAATGTAAAGATGTCCACACAAAGAGAGAGTACTGGGTAACTTATTTTATTAACTAGAGTTTATACCGATGTTTCTTGTTTACAAACATTGACGTCAAACTTCTTTTGATATTCAAATTTGCCAGCCACCGAACAATAGCATGTATTGTTTCAACAGCCAATAAACCTCTGGTTGGCACATTAATAACAATAGGTGACGTAACGAGAAACATCGCTATTGGTACACTTTCTTGCAGTGACAAGGAAATAAACAAGATTTGTTATTATAAATAGACCGTCAATACAGCGGTACGGAACCCCAAATCTCAACGCATGCTAGGTATTTACCCAATGCTATTTTGCACTAAACTTTGCCTCTTCAGCTAAGATTGGGTTTCCAGAATATTACCATACTTTTAGTGGGATTTATAGGTATTTTGACCATAATGTTTTTATCGCTTCGACTCCTCCCTGCTGGTATCCCTAGCGGCTTACAGTTAGTCGAGACAGCACGACTATGAAGTGTCACCGACTGACTGCGAGCGCAAGTAAAATGGTCTTTGGGTGATCAAATGGTCATCTCAGGATGTTGCACGCTTAATGAAAAATGTATTTATGGAATACGAATAATATGCTTCTCCTCTGTCCGATTCTAGAGCACTGAGTCCATGTTGTAATAGAGAATTCAGAGTGCGGTGCCACAGAACCCAGGTCTCTTCAATACCGCAATTACCATTTTACCCTCAAGTTAGACCGATTTCTCGACTAAAACTTAGGCAAGAGATGAATGTACAGAGTGAAAATACACGTAATCCGCGAGATCAAGTGAAATCGAAGCTATCTCTACCAAGAGTAAACACTACTGAAAATAAATATAGACTGAATATATTTAGGTACTGTAGTATGGAATTCCTTACACGATAAAATTACAACGTATTTCAGGACCCCGGCAATGGAGTGCATGGAGCAAGTTAGAAAATTATATTTGGAAAACCCCGATGGCCATGTTGATGCCCGGGAGGGGGGTAGTACTTAGAAATATTAATTAAGGTTAAAACGTGTTTTATTCCAATACGTAGTTTATATTCTTTAAAAGATAACAAACAATATAGAACTATTTCTGGCCTTTATTTCTATGAGGGGCCCGTAATGCAGCACCTGCTCGCAGCTTTTTGCCCTCACTTAAGATTAAAGAACCACTAGTAAGCCCACTAGTCTAGTTACTAGATGTACTAACGCAATGGTTGTATGCCGGCAGCTTGAAAGGGTCTCAAATACATACGTAAATGAAATGGCCGACAGTCCATTGTATCTAATTTCCGGCTACGAAATGCCTCATTCCAACCGCCTGAAAGTATTATGTCTTCGTTTAGAATTGCCAAGCGATTAAGAAAAGGAATGTGGCTTCGCGGCTGACCATTTCGCGAGCTTGGGCATAGTGCGAAATCGCAATATTTTCGGCCCACCTTTCAAAATTCAAATGTTGATTAATCAAATGACTTCGGACTTCAAACAAATTAAGACAGTTCCTCTCAGCAACTACCGACCAAAGTAGCATGAGAAGTCACACCTTTCGTGTGCGTACTTATGCCTGGTTTCCATATGATCGCTACGATCGCTGAGACCGCCGAAAAACGTGTTCAGCGATCGCAGCGATCGCAGCGATCATATGGAAACGCCTTGGTCTGCTACTGAAGCGATCGAAGCGACTGCGATCGCTACAGTCGCTGAGATAGAAAAATTTCTATCGTGGCGATCGCAACGATCGAACTTACCCAAATAGCCTTTATTTCGGCGGTCATGCAAATTATTTCGATCGCTGAATTTTGAGTTTTTGCAGGGATCGCTGGTCTCTCGTTATTCTGCGATCGCAGCGACTGCAACGATCGCGGCGATCGTAGCGATCATATAGAAACCAGGCATTAAGGTGCTTTGCCTCACATTCAACGGCTCAAGCCCCGAGATGAAATAGACAAGACGACAACGTTGCACCCTTGTTATTCCTCTCGTATGTGATAATTTGAAATGCGCCCAAAACTTTCATTGCACTCACTTGCCTGCTTGGAACACTACAATACCAGTACTAAATGCTGTTTATCTCAAATAATGTACTTACTCTCTGGTAATAGCTGTAGAAGTTGCGATAGTTTTCCTCCACTCCAAATCAGAGCAATGAAATGAAAATGAAAGTAGAATGTGTAAGCGAAGCATCATATGACCTGTTCACGTGACACTGACAGATTGCGTGCAGATAAACACGCAACACGGAGGTGTGCTGTGAATGCTCCAGGGCAACGAGACAACGAGGGAAATAAAAGTCTGTTAACTTTGCGATTTTAATCATGGATTTATGAGCAATATGAATTAGAGATGACTGAAACCGTGGAAAGGTCACTGTTAGCTATAACTGTATACCCGATGGGTTTATCGAAGGAGACGAGAGAGAAGGAAAAATGCGGAAGAGAGGGGAGGGGAGAGGAGCGTAGAGGAGAGGGGAAAAGAGAAGAGGAGACAAGAGAGAAGGGAAAGAGTGGTGAGGGGAGGGGGGAGGGGAAGCAGAACAGAGGACTGGAGTAGACGAGTAGAATGGATTAGATTATGACAGGGGTAGAGGTAGGTTAGGGTCAGGTAAAGTAGGGTGGGTATATGTAGGTAAGGCAGGGTCGGGTTATGTTATGCAAAGAAGACTATTTGGAAAGATTTCCGGACAGCTCCATACATTAATTATAAATACATCACTGTCACACTTATCCTGTTCCAAAAACGAAAAGAGTCCGAGTCACAAAATGTACACATAATTAATGTATGAGGTGTGTGGAAATCTTGTCGACCAATTAACAAAATGATTCCATGTTGCCGTACGTCTGTTCAGCGTTACAGCACAGAAGACGTCAAAATATGGTAACACCCAACAAGTGACATACGAGCCCCAAAAAAAATTGGAACTAAACTGCAAAACACCACTCCACTTATTAGCATGTGAATAGCGTGTATTGCTATCTGTTTCGTTCTTCAAACGATGCCGCCACAAGAAGACAGTTGAGGTATTCTGCAGTTACTCCAAATTTGGTTTTATCGATTGGATTCACTCTGGCGAAGGGCTAACGCTCGAAACGTCAGCTTTTAGAGTCCCTGTACGGTGGTCAATTTACATTATGAACTCTGTTGATAATACCAAATTTTTGCGCACAACTTCCCCACCGACGCAGCACCACAGTTTCCTTAGAAACTACCCCCTTTATACGAGGCGATAGCCAAGTGTGTTACTCACTTGTTCTTACCACACCAAGTGGTAAGAACACAGACTCGGCAAGACTTTTTTCAACGTCTTTGTTCGGCAATTTGGTAAAATGTCCTCTAAATTGTAAAAACTTTCCGCCACTTAAGAAAAACAGAGGGAAAAAGTTTTTATAGTTATCGTAAATGGTTTGAACCCACGATTCATATCAGAATTAAGTGGAGTAGACGATCGTATTCCACTTAATTATTTTATAGTTATGACGCCATAAGTGAGAACCAATCAAAATGCAAGCATAATGCAGCTTAAAACGAGTGAAGTGGAGAAATCTGATTTGGCAACTATAAACATGATGCCTTTTTACGGGGTTAGATGTTTGAAAACTACTACACCGGACTATAAAATATTTCATAATAATTGAGGGAATTTTTGCACGCTGATTGGCTAATTTTTATCATCAATAAAAGTGCCTGCGGTTCGTGATTTCCACAGAACTTTGACAATGTTATCACGCAATTTATCATCAATAAGAGGAAAGACGCATAAAAAACTGGCGTGTTGTTTTCTACTGATCACCTAATATATATATAAAAAAAGAAATCACTGAAAGAGCAGAAGCTTCGATAGGTCAAGTTAAACGCTCACAAATTCATTATGGCTGAAACCATCAACACTTACGTTTCCATTGCGCGCAGTGCTCTAAAGTGCATTTATTACACGACTTAGACAGTCAGAGGGCCGATAACTAAAATCGACCAATAAGATCGCTCTATTACCAGTCCGATACTCTCTAAGTATTGGACCCGGTATTGTCCCAAATGATCCCGCGTTGTCTTCAGTCGTGTAATAAATCTCTTATTAACCAAGCTTGCTCGGGACCGCACTGGGAGAATATCGGCCCTCGGTCCGTACTGTCAAGACCTCGGGCCGATATTCTCCCAGTACGGCCCTCGCGCTTGGTTAATAAGAGATATATATATATATATGCATAAGAAAATAACTCCTAAATTTAGATTTCTTTGTTGCAAACAAAATAACACTTTTCTTGTTTTCTTGCCCAGTTTGGAATTAATCTGCCTTCCATTACCTAGAATTTTGCAATCTTCAATGAGATATGGTAGCGAAGAACTGACAAACTGTTACTCTAAAGTACAAATTAAAATTGACAAACTAATTTAGAAATAAGAAGCATAATTATTGCCTGATTCTCTCCACAGCAAATAACTATGAATATTTTCTTCTTCTTTAAAAAGACAGCACATCAATCAACCAACACCTCAACTGTAATTTTTTTGCTGAACCTACAAATACAAATACTGCTTTTCAGTGACCTAAATGAAAATTTTCTTTGGCTTCTTGCTCAGAGCAAAAGAAACAATTTTGTAATATCAAACAATAAGTAACTTTGGTTTCCCTAGTAAACAGGCCTGATTACATAGTACAGGCGGCCATGCCAACCTACCATTAACATGAATGCCCCCAAGGCATTATTTTGAGGTCTGAAATAACAACACTTTATGGCTTTTGCTACCATACATGGTGCCATGCTCCATTCATCATGAGATAAACATTTGTTTTTCCTTTAATTTCAGACAATGATATTATTTCCATGAGTGGTAAACAAGATTTTGAAGTGAAATGTAGAACAACAAGACGGTATGTTATCAAAGCAGTAATCCATATTGCATCTGAGAGAAATAAAACTCTTTAAATCAACCACAAGTTTTTCCTTTAAATACATGCTACATATTTTACGTACTCAACTCAAAACTTATTATTTTGCCTCACGAGTGCAACAAAATTTTCCATTTGAAAAAGATACCCTTGTTTTCTAGAGCATAGCAGCACTTAACAACACAAAAAGCTAAATGAAACAAATTTTCTTCTCAGCTTTACTTAAATATGGCTAAAACGAGAATTTCCAAAACTAACAGGGGAGGGGAGGGTCTACTACATTGTATCATTTCAGGGATAGAAGAACAACATCACTAACAACAACCACAAAGACAACAGTAACTTCAAATAAACTGTCCTATCCTTATGATGCTACATTCATAATCCTCTCTGCGTTCAAGTCTAAGAACAAACAAACAAACAAACAAAAAAACACAGTTAGCAAAACGTTATTGCGAAAAATTTCACAATTACAATTATTAAACCTGCCCAAAGGCCAGGTTCTGTAACATATATGAAGCAACTACCCAGCACAAATGTTGATCCCCCCCCCTCACACCTCTTCTCCCAAACCTGGACAAAAAATGTGCCTTACACTGTACACATAGCTTGCTGTAAGGAATACCACTTTTCGTTTTCATTAATAAAAATACCAATTAAGGCAACCCAAAACTGATGGTCCAGTTTTCTTAAAATTTTATTGAAGAACTTGGTGCCAAAGGAGCATCTGACACTAAAACTTCTCTTCTTTAGTCCACTTGTAAACTGCAAGACCTACATTTCTGACATGACAGCCAGTCTGTAGGCCAAAGTAGAGCAAATGTTAGAAAAATTGATTTTTTAAGGCCAAGTTGTCACATAGCTCCTTTTAAGGTGGCTCAAAACAGTTCCCAGCACTTTCCTAGATGTAGATTTTGATGGGTCATTAATGCCGCTCTTTATCAGTTGATGCTATAATCATGGTATAAAAAAACTGCCCAATGATTGGTGAATACGTTGGTATTATTTCCGTGACACTATAGATTACCATAGCAACACTGTAACCTGCTAAAAACACCCTTAATTTCAGCTTTAAGCGCTTATATTTCAAAAATGGCATGGTGAAATTTTTTCTTACTATGGCATTTTGTTAAGCAGGATGAGATGCAACTTTTGGCAAAGTTAAAACAAATTCTGTACATGGGGTTCAGAGCCACCTTAAATTTTCGAAAATTTAAGGTGGCTCTGAACTCCATGTACGGAATTTATTTAAACTTTGCCAAAAGTTGTATCTCATCCTGCTTATTAAAATTCTATGATAAGAAAAAATTTCACCGTGCCATTTTTGAAATATAAGCACTTAAATTAAAGCTGAAATTAAGGGTGTTTTTAGCAGGCCATAGTGTTGCTTTGGTAACCTATAGTGTCACAAAAATAATGCCAACGTATTTACCAATGATTGGGCAGTTTTTTGATACCATGATTATAGCATCAACTGATAAAGAGTGGTAATAATGACCCATCAAAATCTACGTCTTGGAAAGTGCTGGAAACTGTTTTGAGCCACCTTAAGCCAAGTTCTTCAATCATTCTTGAGATTGTGCTATAGAAAGCATAACACCTAGTGTCTTATCTAGATGGGTACAACAACAACAACAACAACAATACTTTATTTCACCCCATAATTACAACAAGAAAATATATATATATATATATATACAGCAAATGATAGGGGTGCTGGCTGCCTGAAATAACCTAAAAGTTAAAAATGCCTTGCAGCCAGTTGAAAGAAAAGATATTTAAATGTTGAGGTCAGGGACACAAGAACAAACAGACATAGATACACACAAAAATACAGATAAACAGAGTTAAGTAAACTACCAGTATATTAAAATGACTAATAAATAAAAATTCTTACATTGCAAAACAGTATTATTTCTTATCTTAGAATCGATGTACAGATGTCTAGTAACCATTACTTGATTGGCATGGTTTGAGCAAAATTTTCCCCTTCAAATTCATTGATCTTCTACTGTGGGCCATTTTGGTGCACTTCAAATTTTATGTCTACAAGAACCTAATTTGCCCTTATTATTTTTGTTAGCAGTACATGACAACCAAAATGCAAAGAGGCCAATGTGGACCCAGTGCAAGTCAATGCAAATGCAACAATAATGGCTGCCAGTCTCGAGCTTCCTGGGAAAGAGTATGAATAATTTATGAATAAGTGCTTTAATAAGATTTTCATATTCACTATTTAAGAGAATGCAAAAACACTGCCTAGCCCCCTCCTCCAGAAAACTGAAATGTCCCCATAAGAGAGTCGACTGGGACAAATTGTTCCACCTGATAGACTTCTAGATCAGTCACTGCAGTAGTATTAGTATCGTAGTGGGGAATTAACAGTAACTTGAAAACCTTGAGCAAATTAAAACAAAAAAAAGATTCTTCTTTAGTTTGTTTTTTCCTTCAATTGAGATACTAGTAATATAATCTCTACACTGTACATCCATTTCCTTTGTGCCTTGGTATTATTTGAAGCTTCAAAAAGAAAAACAAACTGAGTTTTAATTTCATCACAGTCTTTGCAAAACACATAAAGAAAGTTTACCTACAATATGTTGCCCTTTAAAATTGAAAGTCTGAGTATTGTTTGAATACCTTTGCCTTATCACTCTGTTCATTGCCTGTTGCACCTTGGTCTTGGGAATCACATAAAAATTCTGCTTGGTCTTTAATGCCATCACTTATTAACTGCAATGTATAGAAACATGCATAAACATGTAGTTCACAGCAGTCAGTATTCCACACATACAATTTGCACCACACAGTATAACCAATCATTATTTTTCTCTTCAGTGCATAAAGAAAATGGCTATGGGTAACTGAACTCAGAGAAAGAATCATAAACCACTTGGG
>CAOKRL010000120.1:7500-10000 GCA_948470475.1 Galaxea fascicularis | reverse complement strand
AACGCAGGGTTGTCGGAACAGCAACAAAGTTATTTATTCCAAAGAAAGTAGTAAACTCCGCACAAGGCTTCACAATAAGCTCACACTAGGCTTATAAAATCCTACTCGACCTTCGTCACACTTTAATACTCACGGCCTCTGCCAAATGTACACGACCTCTGTCACACTTCAATAAACACGGCCTCTGCCAACTGTATAAACGACCTCTGTCAACTTCAATAAACACGGCCTCCGCCAAACGCTCTCAACTCTCAAGTTACTTCTCTTCACTTTCTTCAACAAACACTCTGCTTAGAAAAACTCTAAAGCTACACCGATGGGCTTATATACTTTACAACAAAACATTCTAGAACTTTCCGACTCGACTAAATAAAGTAACATTACAATAAGAAACTATTTACAGCGACATACGCAAACGGCTTAAAATAGAATTACTGAATCATGATGATAAAACACTAATTAAATATGCAGAAGATTCTAGACACTTCCAGACAGTAACGCGAGTCACGCAATAAGATATTTTTCGTAACAGTGGCCAAAAAGCTTAAAGAAGAATCCAAGATCACGTTTAGATTCGAAGGTAATAAGAAACAGTTTCAATTCAACTCCGCCCTTGCAGAAAAGGTGAAGTCGGCGTCAGTTGCTCTCGGGAAGAGAAAATTAGACCTTGTTAAAACTCAACTGGAAGAACTAGACTCTGACATTAAGAAGCGCAACAAGCTTATCAGACTGGCAGACAAGTCCACCGCCGGTTGGGATTTGGTGAACGAGTATTTATCAGACGAGCTGGCTAGCGGGTCCGAGGACGAAAAGCGTATCCGCCGTGCCGAGCAGAGGGGCCTTCGTAAACGCAACCAACGCCAACAGAAAGCGAAGCCATCAAAGCAAGGTTATTCACAACCCCAATCTTCGACCACAACCACCGCGTTTGCTGACCAACATTCATCATCCTCCGGACCTATTTCTCGTACTTTTGGCGCTTTCAGAAAACCAAGACCAAGTGATATTTGTTTCGCCTGCGGCCAGCAAGGTCATTGGAGATCTCAGTGTCAAGTTAATCCTCAAACCAGATCTTCAAGCTCGGGGCAGTCCTTTCCTAGTTCTTCTGGTTTTTCGGGCATTGGAGGTAAATAGGACCACAGGATTAAAAACTTGTTCTCCAAGGTTAGATATTAGCTTTAGTCAATTTATTAGACATGTATCCTTCTTATTTGGAGTATTTCAGGGAAAGGGACTCTATTTCTTTAGTCGATTTCGATTACGATCGCAATCTATTTGAATTTGAACAGAATTCTGCATTGCCAGTACTTAAGGGTAGACTTAGGTCCTGTTTAAGTTATTGGCACACTATTGGTGCCGATAGTTTTGTTATCGATACTATTAAATTCGGTTATCGGATTCCATTCATTAGTACACCTTGTCAGGCGCGTTTTTCTAACAATCAGTCAGCTCTCAATAATGCGTCTTTCGTGGAGTCGGCTATCGCTGAATGTTGCTGCCGCATTTCGAACATTTTTGTTTTCGCCTTTGTTTTTTATAATCACTTTCTGTCACGCTTATATGTCGTTTTCGTAATCATTATTCTGTTAGTTTTTCCTGCATAATTTTGCCTTTGTTCAGTTCATTAGTATAAATTCGCTGTTTTGCTTTAAAATTCATTCTCATTTTGTGTTTCTTGGAGAATCTTCGTCATTTTGAAGTTTATGCTTATCTTAGTTTGTTCCGTTTAAAGCCATACAACGTTTGTAAGTATTTTTTCGTCGTTTCGTCGTTTGTAATTCTCTTGTCGATTTCTGTTCACTTAGTTCTTTGTAGTAACGTATTTCTTTGTTTCTTTTAGCAACCGTTTTTTTATTAAGTCAATAAACTTGGATATAAAGTACAAGCGCGTTGGAGCTTCGGCTTTTTGGCCCCGACACTGAATTAGTCCGGACGTATACAAAACATGGACCCCCGGTCCATGGACCACCCTTGTGGACCTGGTCCATGGACCACCCTGTGGACCGGTCCATGGACCGGGTCCACAAGGGTGGTCCATGGACCGGGGGTCCATGTTTTGTATACGTCCGAATTAGTCCACACTCACGCCGTCGTTGAGTTACCCTTTATTCCACACGTCGTTAATCCGCTCTCTGTCTCGATACAGTCTTCAGGCAAGAAGAGGCTTATTCTGGACTTACGTCATGTCAATCATTTCGTTTGGAAACAGAAGTTTAGGTGTGAAGATTGGAGAGTTTTATTATCATATGTTAATAAGGGCGACTACCTTTTCAGTTTCGATCTCAAGTCTGGATATCACCATATTGATATTTTTCCGGATCACCAAACTTTTCTAGGTTTCTCCTGGGTTTTTTCTGGTACCGTTCGGTCTAAGCTCAGCCCCATATGTCTTTACTGTAACGTTGTGGCTATGTACAGCAACAAACGGGTCTTAATATAAACGATACTTTTAATCCATGAGTCGGTTCACTAAAGACAGCTGCATAAGATCCCGAGCACA
>CAOKRL010000120.1:0-2500 GCA_948470475.1 Galaxea fascicularis | reverse complement strand
CAGACCGTGTTCTCAGACCTGACTCGCCTCAAAACCCGTTTCCTTTACAAGGTCATAGAATCCCGCCGTAGTTGGGATTCCCGTTTTAATATCGGGCCTCATAATGATTGCCTCTCTGAAATATTTTTCTGGAAAAACAATATCGTTAGTCTTAATACGAGAGCTATTTTGCCTTATAATGCTCCCCTTTTGTTTAGCTATTCGGACGCTAGCAACGTCGCCTGCGGGGCTTTTGTTGTGGGCACTAATGAGGTGTCCCATCGTATGTGGACTGCTTGCGAAGCAGTCAAGAGCTCTACCTGGAGAGAACTTAAGGCTATACAATTTGCCTTAAGTGCGTTCAAAGACTCGGTTCGGGGTAAGTGTGTAAAGTGGCATTCTGACAGCCAAGGGGCCGTTCGTGTTGTGGAGA
This sequence comes from Galaxea fascicularis, assembly GCA_948470475.1. Classification (NCBI taxonomy): domain Eukaryota; kingdom Metazoa; phylum Cnidaria; class Anthozoa; order Scleractinia; family Euphylliidae; genus Galaxea; species Galaxea fascicularis. The sequence goes on along the minus strand of CAOKRL010000120.1, from coordinate 2,088 downwards.
TAGGGAGTCCTAGTGCAGAATTGCACTCTATTGTGCTTGATATTTTCTATTTTTGTCGAACTTACAATATCACGCTTATTCCCCAGTGGGTTCCCAGGGAACTTAATGCTTGTGCTGATGCGATTAGCCACATTGTAGACTTCGATGATTGGTATACAACCCCCGAGTTCTTTACACACTTGGACCGCCTTTGGGGCCCACATACAGTCGACAGGTTCGCGAATGCGGCCAACGCCCATCTTCCCAGATTCAATTCTAGGTTTCGCGTACCCGGCACTGAAGTTTTTGACGCATTTTCAATCTCCTGGTATGGAGAGAATAATTGCCTAGTCCCTCCCGTCCACTGCATTACTAGGGTGGTTCAGCATCTCCTTGTATGCGGTGTGGTTGGTACTTTAGTCGTCCCTTATTGGCCGTCTAACGTGTTTTGGCCTTTCTTGTTCGCAAATGCAATTCAATTTCAACCGTACGTCCTTGAGTACATTCATTTTCCTGACCCCTCAGGGATTTTTGCCCTCGGGTGTTACAAAGATTCACTCATTGGTTCAGACAGGTTTAACAGCGCGGTGTTGGCAGTCAGAATTGGCGCTAAGGGGCCTTAGTTTTCTCAAGCCGAGTGGCTTTCTGCTGGCCCGTGTGTCGGTTCATTTGTCCTCGTTTCGCATGAAATTAGCTCGCCAAGTGGCTTGTTTACCGTGGTTTTTCAGTTGGCCCATTCGGCCTTAAATAGTTTTCCATCTGGTCAGAGGCATTACTAAGCGTCCATTTTTTTTTTATTGCTGTATTGACTCCCAGTGCGTGTATTGAGGAATTTTTGCCATATATTTTTCTTCTTATCCTCGTAGAAGTTCTCAAAGATGCCTTGCAGCCTAATTTTCAACAGGTTGAAGACGGGCGACTCCGGGCACTGGTTCAAGATCTCCCCGCAGTTCTTCTTAAATCCAAAGCCGATAGTACCGCGAGGAAGTATGTAAAGGGCTTCAATACGTGGAGAAAATGGGCTTCTCAGTTTAAAGAAATTGTTATATTTCCTGCTTCTAGTGTGCACGTTTCATTGTTCTTTCTTAGCTTGATTCAAGGATCTGCTTCTTGCAGTACTATTGACGAAGTCCATTATGGGCTCAAGTGGGTGCTTGATTTGGCAGGTCTACCCGACCCCTGTAATTCCTCGTTAGTTTTACCTTTAATAGAATCTGCTAAGAGGCTTCTCAGTGTCCCTGTTAAAAAGAAAGAGGCGGTGACCCCCGAGGCTATTCAGCTTTTAGTTTCTAAGTATGGATCGTCTTCAGCTAGTTTGTCTGATTTACGAGTGCTTACTTTGTGCCTTTTGGGTTATGCAGGGTTTTTTCGCTTTAACGAGTTGGTTCAGTTACGCAGGTGTGACTTTCAGTTTGAAGATTCTTTTATGAGAGTCTTTGTTCATCGAAGTAAGACTGACGTTTACAGGGATGGGGCTTGGGTTGTTATCGCTAAAACCTTCAAGCATACATGTCCTTATTTATTAGTTCAATGATATTTTGTGGCCGCTTCTTTTTCAGCAGACAGCGAAGAGTTCATTTTTCGCCCTGTTGTTTTTCTTCGCAGTACCGGAACCTATAAATTGCGCGGGTCTGTTCCTTTGTCTTATATATACTAGAGCGCGGGAGATAGTGCTTAGCGCTTTCGATTCCATCGGTCTTCCCAAGCAAGACTACGGTCTCCATAGCCTTAGGGCCGGAGGTGCCTCCGCTGCTGCTAATGCTCGAGTGCCTGACAGATTGTTTAAAAGACACGGCCGTTGGAAATCAGACAAGGCAAAAGACGGTTACATTAAGGATAGTGTTCATTCATTGTTGTCGGTTTCGTTATCACTGGGTATTTAATTTTTCTGTATTTCCCGTTCTTTTAGTTCGCACACGGCTTGTGTTGACACACCCCAATTGAGGTTGCTTGTTACATGATAAATGTTTTATATTCGTTTGAGCGGGGTAGCGAATTAAAATATAAATGTATTTATCATGGGTTACGTAACCTTTTCTTTGGGGTGTTACATGGTATGCTGTTCTGTTGCTTCATTAGCGGTAGGCTATATCATATATTTGAGTTGTT
>CAOKRL010000119.1:0-18428 GCA_948470475.1 Galaxea fascicularis | reverse complement strand
AGTGAGTGAGTGAGTGAGTGAGTGAGTGAGATGACTACGTCATCCATGAGCTAAAAAAGCATTGAAAATGAAACAAAGAGTTTGGCCCTAATGGAGTCGCTCTGGGTGTTTAAATTGGGCCTTATTGTTCTTATGTACAACAAAAATGTAGCACAAAATGGGATTGTCTTGTTTATGAAATGTTGTACATAAGAACAATGAGGCCCAATTTAAACACCCAGAGCGACTCCATCAGGGCCAAACTCTTTGTTTCATTTTCAATGTTTTTTTTAATTTATTCATCTCTTCATTATATATAATGACGTTCTGGAAATGTTGAAACGTCGTGCCATGTTTTGTAACATTTTATCACAGATTTTTATTGTCACTTGCAACATTAATACACTGTGTATAAATGTAAACTGAGGTCAGCCAGTCAATTTATTTTATCAATAATTACCTTTTTGATCAGTTACTCACCTTCAGATCCAAAATAACTACTGGTATATACCTCTTACTAACTGAGTTTGAGGTCTGTACAGTAAGCGTATGGCCCAAGTGTGAAGCGGATGGGCCATAATTATATCACCGTGAAAAAATGGGATTTGTAACTTAAAGTACAGACCAAGAAAACAACTAGGTTAGTTAGATATTTGTTATATCTCTGAGGTTCATTGGGTGCACAGGAAAGCAATCTTTCAAATTTAGTGGGCCGTACAGGAGAATATGGCCTGAAAAATTGACCAATCACAATGCCCGTACTAACCTAGAGATAATAATAATAATAATAATAATAATAATAATAATGAACAATGTGGTCAATTATCTATTGTTTCAGTAAAATCTTAAGCCTGTACTTTAATTTAGACCTCCTTTGTATTGGCTGACTTTTCAGAGTGAGCCTCTGTAGATGCACTGTTTGTGTAACTTTTTGACACCATTTTTTGGTTGACAGGATTCCTCTGTATGGTGGTGTCCTTATTACAATCACAGACACATTTATCTTCCTGTTCCTTGATAAATATGGTATGTACACCAGTGTACTTCACATTCATGGTATCTCTGATATTGGTACTGGTATGTCAAGGTACTTGCCCTTAAACGAAGATGCTGCCATTCATGTAATTTCCTCTCATGACACATGGTGGGAGAACTACAATCACAACAATTGAATCTAGAATCCACTACAGGAAAAAGACTAGGGAAGAATAAAAGGGAACAATTGCTTTATGCTGTTGGACTCCTACACGTAGCTTTGTTACTTAGAAAGGAAAGATCTGCAGAATGGACAACAATCTAGACTACAACATTCTAAGAATACTCTGAAGCAAAAGTCTCTGGTGTTGTCCCCATGAAGAGCTCTGCTTACACGTCTAATAATTATTATTGATACATGTATTAGGTTAGAGGACTTGCATTACCGTGGTCATGATTGGCTTTTTATTATAATTGTCATTTATTTTAGGTCTCAGAAAACTTGAAGCCTTTTTTGCACTTTTGATAACAGTTACACTGTATGGCCATATCGTTTGGCTATGAGGTATGATGGCACCTTTCTGGGTTCAAGTCATGTCCAAGGCTCTTATTGTGTACTTTCAGCAAGATCCGTGTTGTCTCGAGGAATCATGATGCAGAATAAAACTATTCTCATATTGCACATACTAGTGATCCAAAATGTAGACCCCCTGTACATGATCTGAACTCTTGTAAGCAAACACTAATGCTTTGCATTTTGAGTGGTTTCTTTGGGAAGGTTCAAATACCTTTTCTCCTAATGTTTTTGATTGACATTTGCCAGATTTTTTCATGCTGTTCCCCTTTGATTTCCAGCCTTGTTGCTGAAATTGCTCTGCTGCTTAAATTACATTGTGTGGTTCCAGAAAATATCCATACTTCCCCTGTAGAAGGTTTTTTTGGTTTGCACCTCCCTCCCCCCACCCCTCTGGAAATTCCAATTTAGCTTCATACTTTTCTTTAAGAACTTTTGATTTGGCCACCACCCTCTCCCTTGGAATTTTCATTGATTTCTGTGGGGAGGTACAGTTGTATGGATATTTTCTAGAGGTGCACATTGAAAGTCTTAGTACTCTGCTTTCCTCACCATCTTCTACGTGCTGGTAAATCAACAGCATGGGAAGTAAGGGGAACACTAACCCTTGAATTTGTTTGCCATTTTGAATTAAAATAATATGGATATATGGTGCAGTTTTGAGGGCTGATGATGAAGTTTTGAAGAAAAAAAATTAATGTGATAATTATTGGCTTTCATGAGTTTGTTGGGAACAAGAAGGAGAAGGGTTTTGGTAGATTTACACTGTAGACGCTGCATGGTGTTGTTACTAATATGTCACTTGGGGACATTGCACAGAGAGGGACTTCCTGATCAACAAAAAAATAATGTTCTGGGTCCAGGGGCATTACATCAGACATGTACTTAAGTGTGAATTCCATACTCATGACCAACTCTGTACAATCCACAATCAATTTGTTTTAACTTTTGTGGTCCATTTGTCATTTTTGCAACATAATTTTTTTTTTTCAATTTATTGTACAGTAGTATGTAAAAGTTTCACCAGATCAAGATGTCATGAGGGGCCTCTTTATACCATGGTGTAAAGACTGTGATAGCCAGAGCATTTTACAGGTATAGAGAAATGGAATCACTTTAAATTTCTGGTTGTCAAGTCCATTAACTACAATAACTGAACTTGTTGTTTACCTTGCAGGGCTCAAAATAATTTTTCGGATGGTGGCTGGTCGTGTTGACTGGCCAAAGAAATTTTAGCTCGGTCACGTCTGTTTTCTGACTGGTTAAATTGTTGAGGAAAGAAATTAACTAATGACAGACTATTCACCCAAAAATATAATTTAAAGGTGGCTTAATGCACAGAATGGCTTAAACCATCATCCTTTTTAATTCTTGTTTAATGTTGACTGGATGACTGAGATTTAAAACTGGGTTGTACTAAAAGTGAACTATGGCAATGATCAAGCCTTGGCCAAATGGACTTGGAAGTAGATGCAAGTTGAAAACTTGGGTCTACTTGTGACTCCGTTTGGCCAGGGCTTGGACTTGTGTGCACTTGCATTTACTTGCGATGACTTGTGCTCGCTTTGGTTGAAATCAAATTTGCGTGCAAGTAGACGCAAGGTTTTCACCGTTTGGCCACCCAACCCAAGTCAATGCAAGTTAAGTGACGTCCATTCGTTGTTGTAGTAATTAACCTATTAGCAAGTGAAATACAGGGTATAAGGTTACATTTTGGCCACATGGGACTAAGCCTGTAGCCTTAAAAGGTTTGTTTTGATGACTTGTGTGTACTTGCGACGAAACTTGCCAGTCTGTTTGGCCACCCAACCTAAGTTCAGCTTGCAACTACTCGCGAGTCCGTTTGGCCAGGGCTTTAAATTGACTTTATAAACCCCTAAACCCTGGCCAAACAGACTTGCAAGTAGTTGCAAGTTGAAAACTTGGTCTACTTTTGAGTCCGTGTGACCAAGGCTTGCGTGTACTTGCATTGCCTTGTGATGACTTGCACTCACTTTGGTTGAGATCAAATTTTGCGCTCAAGTCGACACAAGTTTTCAACTGTTTGGCCACCCAACCCAAGTCAAGGCAAGTTGAGTGATGTCCACTCATTGTTATAGCAACATATTAGCCAGTGAAATACAGGATATGTTGGCGCGGTTTTTCGAGCCCATAGCCAATATGGTTTTTATGTGACTTGGGTGTACCTGCGAGGAAACTTGCGAGTCCATTTGGCCAGGGCTTTACAGGGATGCAAGTGACTTTGGATTTTCCTGTACTACAGCTTCACCATGTAGAAAAAAAAAACGCTTATCTGATTTGATTGATTTATTACATGTACTATCTATTCTCTGATGCCTTTTCGTCCTGACCCAACAAACTGTCCCCAAGGCACCAAAAATGACTATTACCAAAGCAAACAGATCATATTAAGTAATGCATGAACAAGCAAGTACATAGCAAGTGGATGGGTACATCTAAAAGCCATTTTGAGTTCATAACAGGCAATTATGTTGCCAACGTCCTTCTTTGACTGCAAGTACAGTGCCTTTTCTGGATCAAATGCCCGGACCTTGATCAAACGCCCTCAGTGTTTATTTTAAAATTACTAGTTTTCATCCGGCGTTTATACAAGGCTGGTGCTTAATCAGGGTCTGGTGTTAAACCAAGAAAATATGGTACCTACAATGTAGAAGTCCTTATTATTAGATATAATTTTCCCTTTGATTGAAAGGAAATGACAATGATGATGATAACAATGACAACAAAATGAACAAACATTGATAAACAAGACCCATATGCTGCTTTTTATACCATGCCATAGAAAGTGCAGTCAATCATCAAATATATACAATTTAGTGATAAATAAAAGCTGTTGTATAGGCCAATGTATTTTTTGTGGTGTGGCTTTTTTCTTCTACTGGAAACACTGATCAAAGTTCACTTAATTGCTAGACAATAAATTATTGACAATTTGTCAGTTGAAAGAACTTAATGATCAGAGGTGATTAATTCATGATAAATTACTTTTCCAAATCATATTCCAGGCTGTAGGAATTGTTGGAGCTGTAATCATGCCTCATAATATGTGACCTTTCACGCGAAAAGGGGGCTTATGGATTTCATAGTGAACCGTGAAATAAATTTCACGTTCCCGGCTCGTGAATTTAATATTTCACTCCGTGAAACTGAAATTTCACGGGATGTTCACTATTGCTCCAATTCTTTTCACTATACTCAGTGAACTAGTTCACGGCGTGAAATCGAAGACCGTGAAAAATGAAGTCACGCCGTGAACTCACTTATGTTCACGCCGTGAAGTTATGTTTCCACGCCGTGAAATATGTTGCTACGTCATCCAGAATAATAGGAAACTTTCGTGGTCTGGTTTTGGAATTAAAATTGCAGTAAACAAGGATAAACAACGTTTTGCTTCGGAAATCGAATAATGTTATTTATATCTTCTCTCGTGTGAAAAGGTTTAAGATTTTATGGGGCGCCGTTTCGTTATTTTCGGCGAAATCGAAGTTGGTACGATTATTTTATTTTTGGTTTGTTGATAGCGCGACGATCTAAAATTTGAATGAAAATGACGACTGACACGAATTACGCTACCGAGCAAACAGTTTATTTATTACAGTTTCTCCTATAGTATAAACAATAAAAAAAAAATCAGCGAAGGGGGGGAAGGAAGCATCCAAGAGCTCACTAGACACCATGCGAGGGATGCTCCCCAACCATAATCAACGGTTTGGTCAAAAATACGCAATGAAATTGACATCCCCGATGTGGATCTTAAATTCCTTCTGCGGTGAATTAACCGGCCTCGGCTAATTTATAGGAATATTTCTGTAGCCGTCGGCCTTACGATAAGAAAAAAGTCGGCGCGTCAAAAGAAAAAATTTGTAATTCTAGATCTATTTGCACTAGAAACATACATTTGGTCTCTATTTGAAGCTTAAAGAAAGCGCTACAATCTCTGGCAATTTGTTCTGACGCGCGAGCAGGAGGAATGCCAGCAAACCGACAAGAAGACAAACAGTTTTGAGCGTGAGAAACTAAGGTCATTAATACGCCAATTGCCTCGACTTGTCTTCTGTGAATGAAAACTTGCTGAATATTGCTTAGACTAGTCCTCGAACCATTATGTGCAATCGGCAATAGCATTAGAATAATTCGATTCGTTTTTCATACTGCTGAAACAACGCGAATGACAATAACAGTCGAGTCAAAAATGTTGTCAATTACGCACTGACGGCCTTGTTCTTTTAATTAGTACCAGAAGAAAAAAGTCGATGCGTGGCGGAAAAAAATATTATTTGCAGTAGAAACATACTAGATTTGGTCTCTATTTGCAGCTTAAAGAAAGCGCTACAATCTAGGACGATTTGTTCCGAGGCACGAGCACATAGAAAATATTTTCCTCATCGCCTCGCGAGGCGAATTTCTCACCGAAAATTTGCCGCACACGTGAGGAAAGGGCTGAGCTAACTGCCTCGCGAGGAATGTTGCTTAGCTCTTTCCTCACGTGTGCGGCGGGCTTAAAGCGAGTTGCTGTTATTTTCCATGTTGCACCAAAGATTAATGCTCATAATTCATTTTCTGCTTGGTGATCCCAAAAAGAGGTTTGGATCACTGCTCGTCCTTGGCGGAAAATGCTCAGTTTATACTCACATCCTTGCAAAAACTATTCGCTGACGTACATGTTTCTTCACTTGTTATAGTAAACAAAAATTAATGAGCATCAAAAGGTTCACGTCAATGGTTCTTCCACACTCGAAATCTGCCAGAAATCCAAACCCAACGTATGTATTGATAATAAAATTAATTAATTTTGAGGGGGACTTTTTTTTCCACAGCGTGAATTATTTCACGGCGTGAAATATTTCACTACCCGGCGTGAACTAGTTCACGATGGTATGAAAAATTTTCACGCTGAGTTCACGCTGTCTTAAAGGAATTTCACGGAATTTCAGCTTGCTTTATATAATTTCACGGTTGTCCGCCGTGAAATCGGCATCATCGTGAAATTTCATAAGCCCCCTTATCGCGTGAAGGGTCACATATGTACAGTGTATCTACACTCAGCACTAGTGAAGGTTGGTAGACCATGCAGTTTATACATTTATATGTTCTTCTTAAACCAAATTCCAAAGACAGTCCTGTGATCAATACAAATTATAGCATGTAATTTAAATGTACAATTAACTTGTTGCAGACAAGACGTGAAAAGTCATTATAAGGAAATCAAACATGATCTTTATGAGAAGTTAAGGTTGATACAAAACTCTTTAAAGTTAATTGTGGTAGTGATTATCCTCATCATGTGTTTTTTGTTTGTTCTTTTTGCTTCCTGATCATTGCTGCAGTCAAGAGATGTTGACAGATCCAATAAAAATGCAGTCAAAGAAGCTAATATGTATTATTTTATTGAATCAGGTACATGTACAGTAGGAATTCATGAGTTGTTTGAATGTATAGAAATACCACATTTTAACAGTGTGCATACACTAAAATTAATGTACTTGTCACTCACAAAAATGTTTCTAAGTGCTCAAATGTATCGTAATTTATTGTGTTTACTTCACAACATGTCAAACGCTGTAACTTTGAGTTTGTAAGGGAAATATCGGTGACCTTGTGAAAGTGTTTTTTTATGCTTCACATTATTGTTATAAATTAGCTCATAGCCCTTTCTTTTGCCTTCTTTCATGGGCCTGGCTGGCCAACACACCCATGCCTACAGCTTTGAGAGTGAAGTCTTTATGAAAAAATCTAAAACTGAGGCCTTACTGTATTTGCTCAGTCAATACCAGCAAGGCTGAGGTTTGAGATTTTCCCATAAAATGACCACCGAATGTTTGAGGTTGATAAGTTATTTATTATAATGCTCTGATGAAAGTTTCAATGATCTTGGCTGTTTCCGTCATAGTGTCTGGCACCAACTTGTTCATAATTTAACCCTGTGCTCTCACTGTTCTCCTGAAATTCAAGCTCGCCAGGGCAGTAGAATTCACTCCAGAGTGTTCATTGTCAATCACTGTCTTTAGCCACACTAATTTTGAAAAAGAAAGCTATGTGACCTTTGAATTACCTTTTGTTTTTGCATAATTTGTAATTGGCCCATGGGCATAACAACAGAATAATGCCCTAGCACTTAGCCAATCAGAGTGTGTGCTATATTAGCCACCAGCTCTGGCTTTATAATAAACAATTTTATTGACTTCCATGCTACAGGAAAAACTGAACACACCGAAGCTGGACACTTGAATAATCGTCATATTTTTTTTATTATTCTCTCTTGTAGCTATCACACTCTTTGTTTCACTTGTCATTAACATTTTTGTGGTAGCAGTGTTTGCACAGGTATGGCTTCTTCCTTTTCTATTTTTGTATTTATTTTAAATGTGAGATCCTGCAAAGTATTTTGCATCAGAATGGCCCAAATATAACATAATGATATTTTTACTGAGCCTATGTCAACAAACATTAAATACTGTAAATTCTTTCTCATTATGTCCAGGCATTTTATGGCAAGACATATGGGCAAGTGGTAAGTTGATACTGTCTGGGGCATGTCTGCAGTGTTTGTTCATCATGAGAAAATGCTGTTGAGAGAAAAACACAGGGGCAGCATAAAGTTTTTTTCAGAAAGGGCGAATCCCTCTTTGAAAACAAGTGTTATGTTGTTAAATGAAGTTGACTACACTTAGCAATATGAATGCATTGAGCAAGCTGCTCCAAACACACATCTGCTGTTTTAGTTGCCCTGTATGTGGTGCACAGGGTCAACCCTTCAAACCCTAAGAGTGATCAGCATCAAATTTCTCTTTGTAATATCAACGTTTTATGAACAAAGCAGAGTGCTAGTGCTCATTCTTTCATATGCAAATCAATTTTCATTCACGCGCAAATTTAAACTCATTTTCATGTGAATGAAAATTGATTTGCATGTGAAAGAATGAGCACTAAGACTCACTTTGAAAAAGAGCCCTGAGGTAATTCGGAAATGGCCTATTTGCTTGATATTTGAACAATTTCTCCCTACTACTTCTATAGGAAATGTGTAGGGGCAACAAATCAGAACTTAAAATTTGATCTTAAGTGTTTAAAGGTTAAAACGTGGACATATATGTACACTGTAGGAAGGGTTCCCTGATTAACTTTCAATTGAATATTCACCGGAAAGATTTTTGTCCACAAACCCTGAACTAAGACTTGACATAATATGAATCCAGGTGAAGAGAGTTTTTGTTGTTCTGTTGTTTTCTGTTTTATTTGTTGTTGTTTATTGTATATTTTTTGTCTTCAAAAATTGACAAGGTTTACTTCGCTGTTTCACTACAGTCATTATGTGTAGGTTTCCTGTAGACATCTGAGTCACAATTAATTGTTTTGTGTTGGTCTTTTCAGTACCCTAAATGTAATGAAAAGCAGATAAGTCAAGCAGAAATCTTCAATGTAAATGCCACTTCCAATCGTGATGTAAGTGTCCAATAGCCTTATCTAACGCCTAAGTTACAATGTCGTACCTCAAGTCTTTGTTTTATGTGTAAAGGGGGTTTAACTACTGGATACTGGTCACAAATTAAACAGCTTGCTGCCTCCTAGGAACGAACCCAAATGTAATCTGAGAAACCATCGCCCTTTTGCCATCCCACATTTGAAAACAAATCGAACCAAAAACACGTTCATCTTTGCCATGGCTCGCAAATGTAATAATTAGTTTTGGTCTCAAACGATATTTTTATGACTGCTGCCATCAATGAATTCAGTTTTTTTTATAAATATCAATATCTATTTTACTTCCATATATATTTAAGATTTATCTAGGCTTTAATATGACAATTACATATTTTAGATTTAGGTTACATTATTATGTTATACAAAATTCATGTAAATAGGTTTTAACTTTTCTAATTTGTTTTGGTTTTTTAAGAATTGTAAAAATTACTTAATTCAGCTTTTGTGGCTGCAATGTGATTTTTAAATAAACTATCTATCTATCTATCTATCTAACTTCCAAAAGAAACTTTGTTGCTGTGTTGGTGCGTTTTATCAAATGAGTTGAAACCCTTAACGGTGATCAGTTTACATTCTCAACTCAGTTGATATAGCAAAATCTTCATTCCTTACTGCGTGTGCTTGAAGAAACGAGTTTCCTTAGAAAGACTTGTTATGCTTACGATTCTGGTTGTTTTTACAAAGTCAATACACAGGAGCGGAAGTAAAACAGAAGCCCAATATTGCCCTGAAGCCCAAACATGCACAGTTCAACCGGAAAACCGATATTTTCGGACAAACGGATCAGAGCTTTCTGAATTGCGCGTTTTCTGACCGGTGGATAACGGGAACGAAGACTCAGAGTGTCGCGTTCCCAGTATCGCGGACACAGGGTGTTGTGTACTGGAGTTCGCCAGGTCAACCACAGTGAAGCACAGACGGGCGGCAAGACTTTAACAGGTTTACAAGTGAAGAGTGATCATCGCAGTAAATTTTCCAATTTAAGCAACTGGAAAGAAGAAGCCTGAAAAAATCAGGGCTTCAACGGGATTCGAACCCGTGACCTCCGCGATACCGGTGCGATGCTCTACCAACTGAGCTATGAAGCCACACATTGGGAGCGAGGTCAATTGTTGAGTTCATATTTTCCCGCCGTTGAAGCCCTGATTTTTTCAGGCTTCTTCTTTCCAGTTGCTTAAATTGGAAAATTTACTGCGATGATCACTCTTCACTTGTATCTACAACCGCAGTACAAATATGAATTATTTCATATATATACTTCACTTTAACAGGTTTATTACAATCAGGAAGCCGACTTATATATCACATGCGTCACTTGCGGTGAAAACTAAAAAGAATATACGATCGTCTAAGTTTAACGAAACGAAAAAACGGACTAACATCAACTCCGTGTAAATGAAGAAAAAGGAAAGAAACAAGTTACAATGTGACTTACGTTTGATCTTGACTCCGGGCTAGAAAGTACTCCAAAAAAAATACTATTAAGACTAATAACTCCGAAACTTCAAACTCCTGAACTCCTAGGCAATGTTAACAGTAGAACGGCTCCTTGCAACTGAAAAGCGTGCTTACAGAAAAGAAATCTAAACACATGGCTCTGACGTAGAGGAAACAAAAATGAACTGCTCTTTGAGCGGCTAGCCAAAAACGGATGTTAGTAATCATGCAATCAGAATAAAACAAAGCTTCAAGGAAAAAAGAACAAACAGTCTTTGGGTGAAACTAAAGTTCTTTGTATTCGTAAACGTGACACAGAGTCTTCGTACTGGTACAAGAATGTATTTCGCGTAAGCGTAACATGAAAAGGTAACCTTAACTTGGTACCCACCCCCTACGTGAGTAGGTCTCTAAGACTTCGGGTGACACCACAGCTTATAATCGATGTAATAAGAATAGCGCCTGCACCTTAATAAATACAGAACATTTTAATAATACTTTTATTAATTGACTATCTTAGGATATGTTCACACGGACCGGATCCAAGTGGTTCTGATCTTAAAACCGTGCCGGATAGCCGTTTTGTTCACACGAGACCTGCTAACCGTACCGTCAATTCGTTCCCGATTAGGTCCGATTTCTGGATCTCCAAGAAAGCAGGTCCAGTTTTGGAACATTTTCGGTCCCAAACGGATCTGTCACCACGTAAACACCTGGACCGGTTCGTTTCGGTACTATCAGCGCAATTGAACTTTGGCCCCATTTTGAAAGCTTCATCTGCGTATTAACTGCTAGAAAGAACTCCTTTGCTCACTTCGATCCAGTACGGGAACATAACATACCGGTCCCGTGTGAACAGAAGTGGTCCATTCCCGTGTGAGCCCTTAATTTGTAATGTAATATATTACATTTTTCCTATTGAATTGTGTATTTGTTGATGTATCTTAAAAATATGTAACATAAGATACGTAGTTTTTATCTTATGAGAAATAAAGACAATTATTATTATCATTATTATTATTTATTAACTTGCACAAGTTAACTGTAGCTCAGTGGAAGTAAAGGAGAATATTTCAAATAGTATTCATACCACTTGAGAATCGTTTCAGAATCATCATTTTCCTTCAGTAGCACACCGTGTTTTATCTTTTTGCAATCGCAGATTAACTGGAATTCAACCATTACTGGAGATCTCTTCAAAGGGGTAAGAGAATGGAGTCTGTGGCATGATCATCTGAGATTCACATCGGCCATCATGTTTGTCAACAAGCTTAAACGTTTACAAAACCAATTTTCTACTATTTGCTCCTGACAATATCAACATTTCCGCTAAATGTCTTGATGTTTAACCAGATTCTATGAACTAGTGGCATATTAAATATGAGAGGGCCGGAGAGGACCAGTTAAGAGAATATGCATGTTGATGTTAGGGCTTAAAAGGTTTAAAAGGACACATCATCCAAATGTTCCCACTTACACTGTAGTCTCTGTGCACATGGTAACCAATGACGGAGTTAGGTGAGATTGTTTGGGTGGTGTGGTTAGCCTGTGGTCCATCTACTCTATACTTGCGCTTGTTTTCTTTATTGCACTTCAGGGTATGTTTCTCGGCTGCATGTTTGGGCCAGCAGCCTTGTACATATGGGGAATAGGCATTTTAGCAGCTGGGCAGAGCTCAACTATGACGGTAAGTGTTTCTTTTCTACTGTAAACACGCTCTTGCGGCCGGTGTTTGACTGTCACATTCGGCGACATTTTACATATCGACCGCGACGAGTTTTTCATTGAATTTACACGTAACAGTTCGTGTGACAGTTCAGTTATAAGTTGCTATTTCAGTCAGTTTATTAACCACTTGTTGTAGCGCGCATTTGAACAACCCCTGACTAAGAATTTGCGAAATAGAAACGATTTGCATTTTGTTTTCGTAGTCATTTGCTTTTTGCAGCAGGCTCCTGTGGCGTCGTTTTATGCCTATATCTCAGGAGTTTCTTTAATTGAAGGAAAGAAAAGAAAGGGTATTGGATTCTAAATAGGCGAGTTACTCCTAAGATTTCTTGGTTTACCTTCAGTACCTTTACAGTAAAGGCGGGTATTATGTTCAGAGAATACGGGTGCCGGTATTCAGGCCCCGGCTTCCAATATATCAACCCTGGTACCTATTTAATGATCACGACAAGGAACAAGATTTTAATTTCTTGTTTTACTTCGGCTTTATTTATTTATTTATTTATTTTGTTTTTGCTGTCAGGGAACTTACTCGGGACAGTTTGCCATGGAGGTATGTAACTCACAGAGGAATTCCAGGGCTGTGCTCTAGCGGCGCCCGGTCGCTCCTGGCGACTCACTTTTGCCATTGGGCGACCAGGAAATATTAGTTTTTGCACCAAACTTTTATGCTGGGCGCCCTGGATTTCAAGGGTTTAGAGGTTTGGGCGCCCAACTACTTTTCTTAGAGCACAGCCTTGAATTCTACTCGACAGCTTTCGTATAATTGTCGTTGGTATATACTAAAACAGAGGATAGCGTTTTTCGCGCGCTCTAATTGGCTACTCAAACTCTGGATAGCAAGCGCTTGTCACCTCCGAGCGAAACGCGTGAAAATCGTAATTGTTGAATAAATCATCAATTTTGATCTCTTTTTTCTAGTATATACCAAACCAATTGTTAACTTCAGTTTCGGTGGCCAGTGGTACAAGCGGCTCTGTAAATATCCACCAGTAGCCACTTCATTACGTTGAATAATTGTCAATGATTCTCAGGCCGGATTAACACTTATTCGCCGAAGCAACTTTCCGTTTCGTAAACGGTCGTTGCCACTGAGAAAATTTTTCAACTGATAGAGAAAATCTTCCTTATTAAAAAAGTAGAAAATTCCAACCCAGAATTGAACCTAGAGTCTTGCTTGCTGTGATCTCTCCCTAACCACTACGCTACCCCACTGATCGGCCACAGACCCCAAAAATTTTAAGTATATATTATAGTTAACTGGTTTCCGTAACTGATACATCAATAACAGGTCACCCTAGCCCTATCCCGAAATATTAACGCAATTTAACTAGGGCCTAAACGTCGCCCTTTCTAAGACGATTTGAAAAGTTACAAATTGCCTTATTATAACTCAATCCGGAGCTCATAAAATTACACCTGCCGTTCTAAAGGCTTGGTTACCAAAAATGGCATCGACCATTAATAATGGCAATGACCGTTTACGAAAGGGAAATAGGTTTCGCCGAAGTAGAGTTGGCTGGAAGTGGATATTCACCGAGCTGCTTTGCTCAATGATTCGCAAAGATTTCACCGACAAGTGAATAGGACAAAGATTTTGATTTTAGGGGCTCAACTGATTGCGCCATATGGCTGTCATGGTAACAGGTTTTCTAAAATAGATATGATGTAATGAATCTATTATGTGTCTTTTATTTCTGTGCCAAATTTCATAGTGATAAGATGAACCAAACAGAATTTAGAAGAAAATTAATTTTGTAGAACTTGCCTCGGGAAAATGAAAACTATTTCGAACCACCTTATCGGGCTGCCATCTACAGTATTGCAATAGAAATTCCGTTAAGGTGTTTTTCACTCTGAGTAATGCAATCGTCTGTTTTCATGTTACAAGGTTTCTTGAAGATTTCATGGTCACGCTGGAAGCGAGTGTTGTTCACCAGATCAATCGCTATTGCTCCTACTCTTCTCGTAGCCTGTTTCGAAGGTGATAACGACTTGACAGGAATGAATGACTTCCTGAATGTTTTGCAAAGTCTGCAGGTTTGTCTCGGATTAATGTCCTAATTTAACTGCATTTCACTCACCACTCGTTCATTAGGGGAACACTGTTTACATGACTACCATTGTGGCTTATGAGGCCGCGCGTTTTCCTGGGACATTTTGAGCTAGTTGCCTCCCGCCCACTGTGACAAACAAAAAAGAAGAAAAAAGCAACCCATAATCTGTGTCTTACCGGTGCAGTGGAGTGCAGTGCTCTACGATGGGGGACCTACTCATTTTGTTTGTTCATGTAATTACATTAACATTTGTTCATGTGTTGGACTCTGGAAAGAACACGCACTCAATCTTTGACAATTGAAATGAAAAAGTAATTAAGAACAACCCTCCCCTGTTTCGGTGGACAAATATGCCCGGTTTGGTTTGAGTGTGAATTCGCCATTGATTCTCTATTTATTTCGTCCAAGATTGCTGTTATACTTAAGAGCGGCTTGTATTTTTTTCAGCTGCCGTTCGCTTTGATTCCGGTGTTGCAGTTTACTGGGGATAAAGCTATCATGGGATCATTTCACAATGGCAGGTATGCAAACAGAACAAACAGCCCGTAGACGCACAGTACAGCAGCGTACAATACGTTTGCATTTAAGTGAATGCAAAGAGAAAAAGTCATATAATTATTTGAACTGCGGATTTAAGAATGAAGGTACACGTGATCATCACAGTTATGAGCATTCACGGGTTTGTTACGAACCCGGCAAACTGACCAGCTCCCAATTGACTTGTTACCTGAGTTGGAAAAGCACTGCACCGGTATCGCAGAGGTCATGGGTTCGACTGATTTTTTTCAGGCTTTGGTTTCACTTCTACTCAAGTAGTGTTCATAACCGCAACGATCACGTAAATCTTCACGTTTGCGTTTGTTGTTTCCAGCTTGAGTGGGTGCTTAGCCCTCTTTGAAGTTTTTTCTATACAGAGTTTCTGAATATCATCGTCATCGTCATCATCCTCGTCCTCATGATCATGATCATCATGATCATGATCATCATCATCGTCATGAAACGTTTGCAGAAGTTCGATTAAGTTTAGGGAGTTGCCTGTTTTACAATTGTAGAAACATTTTTTTTGGAGGGCGGGGGGTGGGTGGGAGACGTCTGAATTTACTTAGTTTTTGCCACGTAGGCGCCAACTGGGTTTTATAAATACATCCATTGCAGTATATAAACGCCCGTAAATCACTGGCTTGTATTTTTGCTCCATGACCTACGGAAGTCATTAGAATTGGTGATGGAGATTGTGTTTTCTTAATTGCTTGTTATCGTCAGGATGATGCAAGGAGTCGCTTGGTTGCTCTCCGTCGTGGTGATCGGAATTAACATGTTTTTTGTGGTTGAATATCTGGTAAGGCCCTTTTTCTTTGCTGTTTATCATAATCGTCATCACCATCATTTTCATCTTCATGACGGGTCGATATCAGTATCTGGGAAACTGCGCACCTACCCCTCCCCTAACCCAACAAGTTATAATAAGTTAATAAGTTAATGTCAATGTTGGGTTAGGGGAGGGGTGGGTGCGCTGGATCAGTGTCAGTATGTAGGAAACTGCGCACCCACCCCTCCCCTAATCCAACAGGTTATAATAAGTTAATAAGTTAGTGTCAGTGTTTGGTTAGGAGAGGGGTGGGTGCGCTGGATCAGTGTCAGTAGTTGGGCAACTACGCACCTACCCCTCCCCTAACCCCACAAGTTATAATAAGTTAATAAGTTAGTGTCAATGTTGGGTTAGGGGAGGGGTGGGTGCGCAGTTGTCCAGATACTAACACTGATCCACCATGACGATCATCACTTCTATTGGGACATTGTTAATAACATTCACATCATTTAAGTCTGCACACACGATGGGACTAGTCCCTGCGACCAGTCCCTTGAAGAGGTTACACGAAGGGAATGGTCGCAGGGACTAGTCCTATCGTGTGTGCCGACGCGGGGACTAATTGCACAGGAACAAAGCCAAAAACTAGGGCAAAAAGGTATTTTTCTTTCACTTTCGGGCTTTCCCAAAGTGAACCCGAAATGATTAAATTAACAACTGTAGCACTGAAATAAATCAGCTCAGTACAAACTGCAGATTGTTGGGCTAAATTATTGAATTCAGTGCTTGAATTTTTGCGATTCAGTCTGTTATAAACAGAAAATAACATATTCTTACCGATCTGGATATAACTAATACAGAAGCAAAAAAGAGGCGAATACAACGATCAAATTCTCCAAGCATCGACATCTTCCTCTCCGCCATCTTTAAACAGAGTATGAGAGCTTATTATGCCGATCTGTGATTGGTTAATTTTAATTTGGTCGCAGGGACTAGTCCTACGAACAGTTCACACGCAGGGTTTCCAGGGAACTAGTCGCAGGGACTTGTCCCACAAATTCAAACCAGTTTGAATTCTTGGAACTAGTCGCAGGGAGCAAATTTTGGCTAGATTTTTTTTTTGGCCAGATTTTTGGCTAGTTCACACGATGGGACTAGTCCCCGCGACTTGTTGCAGGGACTAGTCCCATCATGTATACCCATGGCTATTACTCACTACTGGTACTGTCATTATCACCACTGTTGATGTTTATTGCCTTGCTGTATTGGAATGTTCCCAGCATTGACGTGGATTTAGTTTCTGTAATGCTCGGCTGTTATTTTTATTTCCAGCACAGAATCCCGGTTAACGTGGGCTATTATCTCTTAGTTGGATCCATTCTTCTGTTTTATGTCACGTTTCTTGGGATACTGGTAGGTGTAAAGTTCTTTCAGTTCTTTCAGTGACACTATGCTATAGAAAATACATGTGGGAAGCTGGGTTAGCGCAGTGGTGAGAGCGCTCGCCTTCCACCAATGTGTCCCGGGTTCTATTCCTGGACTCGGTGTCATAAGTGGGCGGAGTTTGTTGGTTCTCTACTCCGCTCCGAGAGGTTTTTCTCGAGGTACGCCGGTCTTCCCTTCACCTCAAAAACCAACATTTGATTTGACTTGGTTTTGAGTTGATTTAGTCTCCCCATTTGGTAGATCTGCCTTCAAACTAGAAAGATTTAACATTTGGGGCTTAAATAAAGTGATTATCGACGGGCAATGAGAATCAAGGAAAGGCGTTGTATATTCGTTGGTATTCCACTTTACCTTCAATTCCTTCACTGGACAAATGTCCCATTGATGACGTTCTGTGGCCTGTTATAAAGTATTGCTTTTATTTCATTAACTTGTTCTCATGACTTGGCTAACTGTATAATGCTTTGCACTGTGTTTTAGGTTTATCTAGCGCTTGGATTCACGTTCTTGGACTATTTCAAGGTTCGTGCAGTCCGTTTTTAAAGTTTTCCTCCCGTAAACTTTAAAGTATCATTTGGCAGGTCATTATGTCAGCTGTTAAACTTGCTCCAAGGTTACTCTATGTCAGAGAGGACCACGCTACAAAGTGTTATGAAGTTACACATAGCTAACGAAAACTGCATGCCCACCACACAGCTTTTGTCCGATGCTCGATTTGAGGTCTGATTTCTTGAACCATTTCTAATAGTTCATTACGGTGAAGTCGATATCGGGAACTCGTGCAATTGTAGGTCATCAAGAGAGTCCAAAGGGTTTATACGGTCACGAAAGACTCGTTCTCTTCGAATAGCACGTCGAGTTTCGAACATTTGCGTGAGGAACATCATACGCGCCATTTTGGAAATATTACGACCATACCACACCTCGCTTGCGCCTACCCTTTATCAGGCGTAGGTTTTAGTCCTAGGCAAGGTTGGACGTTAAGTAAAGCCCAAACTGGTGCAACTGACGCACAATTTACGCTTAAGTTAACGTCCGACGTATTTACTTAGGATAGGGCGTACGACGTTTATGCAACCGGGCCCCCTGTAGAGCTGAGGCAGTTGCTGATTTTGTTTCCGCTTCCTTGTTTCATCTTCTATTGGTAAATTAACACACTGATCTTAACTTAACTCTTTTCTTTTCTCCTTAACAGTGTTTAAGAAGACCAGCAGAGCAATATACAATCCACGAAAACCCTCCTCCGGAAGCCGTTAACTCGGCGATGAGTCCTGATTAACTCGAAGTCTCACATTCTGTTTCAATTTGACGAATTGGCGAAGCGTAGTTTGAAGAGCACAACCAGTACAAATTAAGGAAGCTGTGCCAATTCAAAAGAAGTTGTTATGATGCTGATATAATTTAGTAGTGAAGTGGAGTA